>JARFOC010044995.1:0-22307 GCA_031763485.1 Osmoderma eremita | reverse complement strand
AATGTTTTGGCGAAACAATTGTTACTTTTATTTTTAATATAGTGAAGATTTATACTGTTTCAAGTGTTTTATTTACACAAAAGACAAATTTAAACTGAACTATAACTTACATGTCGTGATATTAAATTGTTGGTTAACATGTTAAAATATGGACAAGAAGTTTACATTGACACATTAAAATGTAGAATAGTATAACACATATCACAATTCAGGAGACAAACATATTTAAAAGCGACTAGTGTGGAGAATTCTACACATATCAACTTATAAAAGTAACATTGGTGATGTTGTCACCACAGGCATCGCCATAATAGTTCGTTCTACAAGACGGGAACCACTGGGAATACGTCATGACGTATTGCCAGTGGTTCCCGTCTTCTAGAACGAACTATTATGGTGATGGATTGTCCTTCATCAAACACATATTTTGTAGTTTGTACTCCTGAAGAAGGTTTAAATAATAAACCGAAAGCTCAAGCGTAACAATAAAGTTGTGTTTTGATTGAACCGGCTACATTTCCCAACAAATTTGATCTTCGAATTCTAACCAGTATAGTCGATACTGTCCACCACTCTAACGTTGCGTTAGCCCTTCGTTAATCTATTGTATAATATGTTACACGTGGGCCGGCTACGAACGGCTTGGAGCCATATTTTTTCTACTAAAATTTAACACAAAACTACCTTTTAAGACGAAGGAAACAGAACTAATATGATTATGAAAGAAAATATCAGAAATGGATTTTAAACTTTTTGGCTACAGTTTATAGAAACATAAAAAAAACATCCACAAAAACAAACTTTATGGTCAAATCGTGCAGTCAAAGGCAGTATTGCAGTATATAAGCATAATGTTACATTTATTTTATTTGAATCAAATCTAACATACAATATTGCTTTGATATTTAACAATTGTTTGCCCACAGTATATTACTTATGGGCGGATATGCAACCGTTCTAAACGAAACATTCTGAATACTTAAGAATTTTTTTTTTAGATAAAATCGCTAAGATACTCCCGCTTTTGTTTGGGTAACTTGCGGGGAACAAATGATATATCTTTAACCCATAGCCGCAAGAGGCCCAAAAAATTATTAAGTTAGTCTAGCCGGTTAAAGGCAGGAAGATCATTTGTTCCCTAGAAGCTGCTCCCTCGATCAAAAGCTAAAGTGTTTCAGCGATTTTATGACGAATGTGTGGGTTCTTAAATAACACTGGTTAACAAGATTTTTGTCCCAAGCACAAAAATGCGTGATTCCCATATATCCTTGCATGTTGAAATCAATTATATTTTCAGAATTTCTCCATCACTCTTAGTTTTTATGTTCCAGGATATTCGCTTATCCATCTAAAATACGCACGCATACATATGTAGTATAAGAGAACAACATGTTTTGACGTTATTTCAGTTGCCGGCTAGAGCTCGGAACTGATAAAGCACCATGTGGTTAATGTTTGAACATGTCGTGACGTGTTAAGACCTGCATTTCCCATTTCTAGATAGCATCTCTTGTTATTTCTGTTGGTTAGAGCTCTGTGAATGACATACACGCCGCCGTTGTTAATGTTTTAAAGAGTGTTGCGTTGTGGTGCATTCAAGCTATTGTAGTGAAACTGCAAACATTTGATCACCTGTAAAAATGCCAAAGAACTATGTAAGCAACCCGAACTTTTTTTGCTACGTTTGCGGTGAATTGACATTTAAAACAGTTTTTCACATCTCTCCTTAAAAAGTGCTATGAGCAGTATATCAAGTGTAAAGTAGGTGATGTAGACAAAAGCTGGGTTTCCCATATTTGCTGTGGTATGTATGTCAGACTTTTTATAGCGTGGACAAAAGGTAAACGATATATGCCTTTTTTCTATTTCTATGATTTGGAGGGAACCATCATATCATATTACCGATTGCTATTTTTGTCTAACAAATATAAGTGGTATGACTTCTAAATCCAAACATATTGTGAAATATTCTAATATTCCATCTGCATTGAGATCAGTACCTCATAGTCCGGAATTTACTGTGCCTAAACCTCCACAACTCATGACACTAAGCGACGATGAAAGTGCTGATGGTACCAAGGCAAATGGAGTCCTGCTATGTGGGCAGACTATTGCTGGTCGCTGAAGAGAGATGTTTCTAATGCAAATATGCCATATATCAGCACGATTTCCAAGTAAATATATCACTTTGTGCATCATTTCTTCATGATTTATACAAATATAATATATACTTTCACAAAATTTCATTGCTTTGTCACTCTGAAATCCTGCCTGATAGAAGAATTCTGAAAACAGATATGAAATTATTGTAAAAAGTATTACCAAGTTCACCCAGTTTACCTCGTGGGACAAAATAAATCTGAAATTTTGTTGACCAGTGTAATCAGTGTGTTTTCTTTTTTTCCGTGAACACGCTGTATGAACGTTCAACACTGCAATATATTGTGGCTCATTGAACAAGGTTTTTTCCGCTCAAGAATACACTGCTGAACTCATTACATGCGTAATTACCTAAATGACTTTTTGTTGGAGCTAGGTATAAAAGAAATGGCCAATATAAATAAATAACTATTAAGTATAATTAATTATATGCAACTAGAATATCCATTCCGAAAATTATTATAGCTAAGTACATAGGTAGTGAATTTAAAAAAAAAATTGTATTTATTATTTGTTCAATGCCTAATTATGATATAAAGGATTTTTTTTGTGATTTCTATTCATCATCTTTGAAAAATATGCACATATATCTTTTAGTTAGCATTGTAAATTAACCATTTAATTATAAATGTCAAAATTTCGTTAATTATTAACCAGTAAATCATGTTTTTATTACACGATGCCACTGCAAAAATATTGACGTATTCCAATAATTGTTATAAATCGAATGATAAAAAATTTGAATAAAATTCCCTTTTGACTGATGCACAATAAAAAAATTGAAAATAAAAAGCTCCGGCTGAACAAGAATAAATAAATGATAAACTCGAATCTCATTGAAGTGGTGGGGACTTTAAAACAAGTTAATTTTCAGGATTATTAATTGCTGATTAATTGTATAGACAATAACCAACCTATCTTGTATGGTAAAATAAGTTATTATTTCTTTTTAATATCATATACGTTCATATATCAAGTTTTCATCTCTTTAATACCGGTTTTTCTATTTGTTCTAGGTTGCTATTAAAATCATAGATAAGTCGCAGCTAGACGCAAGTAATCTTCAAAAGGTATACAGAGAAGTCGATATAATGAAAAGATTGGATCATCCGCACATCATAAAATTATACCAGGTAATTGATTGTATATTTATTAAACAAACCTACATTTCGTTTTTATCTTCTCAAATTTAATTACTATCAAGGGAAACAGAGGTTGCTATTATGTTGCGATTAGTATTGTGATGCTTTTAAAAATACACGCCTTAGTAAAGAGATCGGTATATAGAGAGATTTCTATTTTTAAGCTGTGCAAGGCGTTGTGTTAGAGCGTACATACTCTTATATATGATAGCTGATGTAATAATTCTAAATCAAAAACTTTTAAACTTAACATTGCATATTGTGGCTTATAGAATGACATTGAACATTTCCTATATTTCGTGTAAATTGAGCATTTGATTTAATTCTGCGTTTTATTAAAAGTACGATAAATAAGTAATAAGATAGTGCTTTTTATAGACGTCTCGAAAACGATAAAGGATGAAGATCTGAAAAAGTTGCGTACTTCTGGGCTATATTTGTCATGTTATTTATTTAAGTTATTAATCCAATAAACATATAAACCCATGTTTCCATTATTTTCTTTCTTGAAATTTAGGTAATAAAGTCATATTTATTTTTAATTGGCAAATAAAGTTTGCATGCAATATAGGACAAAAATGCAAATAAAATCTGTATTCATATAACCATTATAATAAATTTAAAAAGGGATAATTAAAAAAAACAACTCCTAGTCAAAAACACAAAATATCAATATTTATTATTCTCCATAACAACTATAACGCCTAGCAACTCCGTCATCGTCCAATACGAGCCAATACAATAGCCAATGAGCCAATACACTTTTCGTCTGCAGCACCCTCTCCCCGCCTAGACTGTATGCTGATGGAGCATGCCCGCGTTCAGCCACATATACTGCATTACAGTCTGCGGTATTGTAACAGTAATATCCTCATTAATTACCTTTACCCGTCTAGCAAATCGATGAGATCTTGATGACCCGTCGAATTTATGGCTCCAATCTTAGAACGGTCATTACTAAGCACCTCCAGTACGTTGTGGGGGCCAATGTATTTGTTGTTCAGGTTTCGATTAACATCTTTACTCACTACCACGGTGTTTGCTCGCCACCAGAGCATTAAATCAACCTACTACTAATAACTGCACCTTAAAATCTGCTTAAAGCTCTTATCTGCAACCCCCCTGTAGCAATTTGGCAACGATTCTTCTTGCCTTGTCATCCTGTAGCTGAACCCTCAAAACCGAATTGGCTGCTACATGGCTATCCTCGCCAGGCTCAGACACGGATTTTCTCGCTAGAACTTTTTCTGCCTTCAAAGTTTTAGTCCCCCAACTAGGGTTTGCCACCTGGTGGCTCCGCGTACAATCATAAATGTACCTCCTGCTCCTCAATTAAACGACAAGGAATCTCCAACGGTACACCTGATGCAGCACCGTCGACTATTGAATCGCTCATCGGCTGTCAAACGGCGAAATATTGCGCCCAAATGCTCTCATTGAGAGAGCAACGCCTTGCCATTCCTCACGACCAATGTTATTCCACCGACTGCCAAAATCGGTTGTCCTATAAACAGATCCGCCCTACCTAAGCTCCATTCAGTCACCAAGGCTGTGACATACAACCTAACGCCACCTATGGACACGTCGTTAGTCGCTTCGCCCATCATCTAGGTTGTAGCACAACCAAATCCCCGCAATACCGTAAGGTTTTGACGGACTCCTAACGCCAAACGATTCGCGCACTCCTTGGAAGGCAAATTATGGTCGGTATCTGTGTCGAAATATTCTTTTACTTTCTCGTCAGTGGTCATGATCACCATTTTTCTGGACGCCTTTTCTAAAACAGTGTTAATTAGCCTTAGTTTACCGCTCTTCGTCGCCCGCATCGGACAGTTGTCTTTGGGGTGGCCACCCCCCCGCAGGTGTTGCATGATTCTATTCGCATCTTTGGTCAGCCATGGCTGGTGTGAGTACTGTAGTGTTGACAGTTGCAAGACTTTAAGCGCTTCTCTCCCGTTGGCGCTGCAGGTGAGTTAGTACCGGAGCCGCCGCTGGCTCCGGAGTCGCCTCTCCAATCGCCGTAGATGCCACGGTCTTCGAACAGTCGCTGCCGTCACTGTCCTGGATGTATATATCACCCCATGTCCATAGTTCTTAAGTCATAACACCTCCGGGCTTTGTCATTGAATCGCACAGACGTTGGCACGTAGCTCTTCCGGCTACCCGCGAGTGATACACGACATTACTTTTTCGCCTGTAATGTAACCTTTCGCACAGCGTCAGTTTGGCATAATAACAATGGCATACAGTTTCCTCCGTTTGTTTTCTTCTCGCCACTAGCTCCGCCAGGATGATTGCGCAGTCGTGGAAATACTTGCCGTAAACTCCCTTTCCACTGAGGCCACGTTATGTCGTAACCGGTTAAACAACTGCTTTACGAAACCCTCTAATTTTGCCTGCACATAGCACGCCTAGTCATATTCTGACCAACCCTGAATAGCTCCACGTTCATTAATCTTATTGAGCCGCTCCACATTACAATCCTTCGTCGGGGTGGAATGTTTCCAATGTGTCTTCCCCAACTCACATGTCACAACGCGATTCCCGCCTGGTTGAAACTTTGGTACTTCCGCCGTTAGTACTTGACAGCGCGTAAATGCACGAACAGCCTGCTCACTAACTACTCGCTCGCTGGTCTTCGCCGGATTCCCTTGTAAGGCTCTCACCGTGGCAGGTGCCTTTTTGTATTCGCCGCCCCACTCGTAATAGAGTTCGGAACCTGAAGAAGAGTCACCTTTACTTTCATATTCCGCCATGTTACGCACGCACAGTTTAGTTTTGTACCTTCTTCTCTTCTTTATATGGCTGCGTATATCCCATTTCTGAATTGTAAAAGGGATAATTTGAAAAAGCAACTCGTAGTCAAGAACACACAATATCATTGTTTATTATTCTGTATATCAACCATAACGCCAAGCAAATCGGTCACCGTCCAACACGATCTTTACACTTCTCTCTTGTAGCGCCCTCTTCCCGCCTCGTCTGTATGCTGATGGAACATGCCCGCGTTCAACCAGGTATACTGCATTACAAAATATAATTACTTATAGTTGTGGGGTATGGAGCAAAGCCTCCGCAATAATTACCGGTCTGTTTGAATTGAAAGAATAACGTGAATGTAAGTGTATTTCATACCAAAGCATCTTCAATATGGAGATGAAAAGATACGAACAATCCCAAAGGAATCGCACACAATATGCTATAATGATATCTGGTTTCTTTTAGCATCGTGTTCCATTTCTGCATATAATAGTGAAAGATAACAGTATAGGTTCTCTAACAGAGCTAATAAAAGTAAAAATAAACTGCCTTACGATAAAAAGGACACCTGATACACTTCATTACTAATTTTATTTGGATATCTGAAGCCCTCGTCTGCTGTTAATGTAAGGTAGTAAATCAGTAATGTTTACTCTAATGAGCCTAGTATTAGCAATTGATCATTGCAACTGTAATTGTAATAAACACTAATGAGAGTGGACACAGTATTCGCCAAAATATACAGCGCTTAAATGAAAATTGTGTTTAGTTTTTAATATAGGTACAAGTTATTATTTATAGCTCTCAAGCGTGTTACGATTTTAGGACCATTTTTTAAAAATTAGTCTATACTTTTTTTATGATTCCGATGGAGAATTTTTTTTGAAAACAACAATGCATCACAAGTATACCTTTACATAAGAAAAATTGCAAAAAGCATTGGAAACAAATGACCAGCACCAAACGTTATTCAAAGCGTAATTTGTTCACTAATCGTTGAAATTTTATCCTGCTTATTGCGGGTCGTGTCCTATAATATCGAATAATCGATTGAGCTATAGTTCTCCAGGAATATGAGCACAGACTAGGTGATAGGTAGGGCTACATTTCTGGAAAATGCACATCTTTATATAGACATAAAATACATGCACAGGGTTGCCCCTCAGTCGAAGTGGGTAGTAAAATCGATTTGATATTATTCGCTTGCAGTATTCTTCTATCAATGTTAGGGCTTACGTTGGTGTAATAAATTTTCATTTGATTTTATTAGTGATTTTGTGATGTATCTTTATGTATCGCCGTTTTCTTCTTTACAGCATCACCTGACCCAAACCGTATCGCTTTTCGCACAGACTTTTGGTACAAAATAGAAGTCGAGCGAATATGAAAGATCTTCAAGTGCAATAATGTGTTTGTCGATCAAAACTGCTTCACAGAAGGTGCTGTGTGAGCAGGCGCATTGTGCTGATGAAAATTGAAGCCATTTCTCCATGGTTTTGACCGTTCCCTTCACATTCTTTCACTCACTTTGTTGAAACCTCTTTATAATAATGCTGGTTGCCTGTTATGCCTCCTGAAAATCATTCTCCAAAAATTACACCCTTGATGTCGGAAAGCATAGATTTAAGTTTTGACTTGCCTCGCCTAGCTTCCTCATAAGTATTCTCCCTTTATGGGAGCGGAACACGCCCTACCTTTCACCTCGGCGACACTCAGCGAGCTAATAGAACAATGTACTGCCATTCTGCATGAAAATAGATGGGAGTCAGCAACTTCATAATATTGCCTACTTCTTTCTCGCAGCAACCTTCGCCAAGTTGTGGGGCTATTAACTGGCCACTGCAAACTGAAGCAAAGCACATGCACCGCATGAGACTACGTGTTACATTGAACACGAGACGCCGGGGCACATTTTGTGCGACTGTCCTGCGCTCGTCCAAATTAGGAACTCTGTTCTGGTGGAGTGTTGGCCCAGCGTGGGCGGCGTTGGTGACGCCTTGATTGCCGCACTGCGGTGGAAGAGCGACGCCGCCTGTGGCGTGTGGCTCTACCATCCTCACCAAGTTTTAATCCACATCCACATAAATAACTCTTTTTTGCAACAACTTCGGAGTTCCCACATAAAGTTAGCACAAACTTTGGCCATGCTAAGATCCTCACGCAAAGTTTTCCATGCGGTAGCTCTGTCAATGTTTGATTGAGCTATCATTTGAACACTGATTCGGCGGTTCTTTCACAAAATCTGCACAATTTTTTCTACATTTTGTTCGGTTCTTGAAATACAAGGTCGTCCACGGCTTTCATCGTCTAACACATTCTCGCGTCCCTTCGTTAAATCTTTTGTGCTTCTCAAACATTTGCTTACAAATCATGCAATCTGTCCCGCAAGCTGTAGTAAGCATTTCAAAACATTCTGTTGGTGTTTTGTTCAATTTCAGAAAAAAATTCAAATTGACTCGTCATTCAACTTTTAAACTGACGACTATTCCGGCATATAACAGAAAACACAACCTAACAAAACGTCAAATTACGATCTACTAAACGTCATTTGTTTGCGAGTTCAGACGTGTTTAAGCTCAACACACTTATAACCGGTTCTGATCGCTTGGTTTACGATGAAATAATAGTGGTCTTATTAAGTAGACTTATTTCGTATATTACATTAATCATATAACTTGCCTATTGCATGCTCCATTACTGAATAAAATATTAATTTTTTGTATTGTTTCACGATTTAATGTTTTAAAATCTATTAACGGATAAAACGCCATTAATGACTAATGGTATCTGGCATTTCATGAGTTAATCGAATTTGGGTTGAAATGGTTGTTAAGTTATATGTACGTATCCCTTACTTCAAATTTAATACGCTTTTACTATCTCTAAAGGTATTTCTGAAAGTACATATAATTAAAAATTGAATGTCTATTGTAGCATAGGATGCGTATCGCCGCAAGGTTTCACAACTGCTAAAGGTGGTCCGATGTGGGCACATGACGCATTTTTCCCAGATCGTGTCAGTCGAAGACGTCATTACGAATATTGACAGTTTCGTGTGTTGGATTTTGTGTTTCGTTGTGTGTCCTGGTGCGGACGGAGAGAACTCAGTTGATGTCCCGATCGGTGGAGAAAAACCGCTGTCGCACTCCGATCAGTCGAAGTCACTTGTTGTTGCGAGTGAGTCGAAACGAACTTAAGAAACGAACTGTCCAAAGGGAACTCCGAACGGGAACTGTTTTTACTTTGGGAATTTTCACCCGAACCAATCAGAGACCGGCAAATATTCATTTAAAAATATTATGTGAGAACAAAGCTTTACTGTGTTGAATCAGGGGTTAATTACGTATTGATTCGTTCAGAGAAATTGCAATGTAATAAGGATTAAAATGATATCCGACAACACTATATTTAATAAGAGAGAGATTAAATATAATTTAAAATTCAAATAATCAAAATGCATATCTTCTGTAGGCACCCAACAAAGAGGGTCTCTGTTTGCCTACCTGATCTGGGACGTTTGTTACCGGGGGCTGTTAAAGTGATGACGCATTCGTACTGTCGGAATTATTCGATAATAAATGTAAATCGGTTTATTACTTAGTCCAAGGAAAAATTTTATGATGCGCTGCAGATGTTTGACTAAAATCTATAAGAAAACAATTCTCAAACTTATCCTAAATAAATAGTGACGAACATCATAAAATAATATTTTAATATTTTAGAAAAAGAATTGTTTTGGGTTACACGATGAATGTAACAGTGTTTTCTTTTTATGCACTTCCTGTTGTTAATCTTATATATTTTGCTGTTTTCTTTTGAAATAAGGACAATTTTATAGTGTAGGTATTGATGCTCTCTTTAGCGGATTTCATTAGCATTGCATCTATAAACCAATTGCCTTAATTTGTATTATATCGAAGATTATGGAAAAATCAATCCTATAGAGATTAATAATTTTCAGAACCTTGTAGTCTATTAACTGATCTACAAAATGCATATATTCAAGGTAGGTCAACCATAAGAGCAATATATATGTCAGTTAAAAAAATAATGGAACTAAACTCTATTAAGAGGAATGTCGCGGGAATATTCTTGGACCTGTCAAAAGCCTTTGACAGCGTCGACCATAAAATACTACTACAAACATTAGAACTAATGGGTTTCCGAGGAGTAGTACTTAGTTTACTAAAATCCTACTTGACAGATCGCAAACAATGTATACAATTGAACATCAATAATGAACTAGTACAATCAACACACTGTTCGGACACCGAATTCGGTTATTCGACTTGACAATGGGAATCTACCTATTCCCGAAACACGTGTCATCCCGAATTAATTAATACTTTGTGCGGGAGGAGTAACCCGAACAGTGTGTTTATTGTACTGCCCTACAGTCCTTGCAATCTTTACTAGTACAATAAAATTGACTGACCACAGGAAGGGGTGTACCACAAGGTTTAGTATTGACAGTATTCACATTTTTGTTTATACTATACACGAATGACCTACCTGATACAACACATTTTGTAAATATGTACGCCGACGATACCTGAGTGATAATACCGCAACACACCAACAAACTCAAAGAAGAAATTATCAACACTATTGCTGGAATGGATAAATGGTTCAAGAAAAACAACATATCACTAAACGTAAACAAAACAAATATCATAAAATTCTCTTTAAGAAAAAAATTACAACATAACAATTACCTACGATCAACAACAACTAGCATCAGTAAATAACGTAAAGTTCTTAGGAGTGCAGCTTAACAACAACCTAAATTGGAAAGAACATGTTAATCTACTTACTAAAAAATTGTCAGGGATAGTCTACGCACTGAGAAAAATATCAACAGAAGTCCATATAGAAGCAGCTCTAGCAGCATACCACGCCTATGTAGGAGCCAGATTAAGTTACAGGATTATTTTCTGAGACAATTCATCTGAAGTAGATAGAATCTTCAAGCTGCAAAAAGCGTGTCTAAGAGGTGTCTTCAAACTGAAACGTAGGGAAACATGTAGAGAAACATTTAAAGTATGCAACATACTTACTTTACCAGGACTATACATCTACGAATGCGCGTGTTTCGTGAAAAAACATTGCAGTGAATTGATAGGAGAATATGAGACTAACGACTAAACGACTTATGCAGAAAAACATAAAGGGGTAGTGACGCAAGTTCTCAAAATTTACAATAAAATTCGTAGAGAGTTTAGAGATAATATAAAAGTTTTTAAATACAAACTAAAACAGCTACTAATTACAAAATGTTTATATATTATATTATATGCCAGGTTGTAGCATAAAAGGGTGTGAAAATTACACTCCGAAAACCAAGGGAACTGAATATCTTATATGCTTGATATGCTCAATATTTTATATAGGTGGATATATTGGACATTAATTTAAAAATACGTAGTCTACATTTAGAAAGTGTTGATTTAAAATTTACAACGCAATTTGATTAGATTACTTGTTTGTCCAGAGGGTACCTGGTGCATCCAAACAATCAATTAATGGAACTATGCAAAGAAGTTTACAGAGAGTTTCAACCGTTATGCCTTACATAGAAACAGCTTATCGGGAAAAAAATATATCGTAGAAATTAAAATCAAATATACCAAAGGAAGTACCTAATTCTGAAATGAATTAGAACCTTAACATATAGATTAAGGGAATTAAACAAGAAAATTTGGCAAAATAATAAAAAAAAATTCAAAAATATCAGTAGTCATACTGCTTTAATGTGTCCTTTATGTAACTGCATTTTAATAATAAGGATTTCAAATCATATGTACCTGTTTTGTATGTTAGGTGTTGCATAAATTTCAGTAGTAGTAGTATTATACGGAATCATCTCTATAACAATTTTTAAGCAAGTTCTATTTTTTTACAATAATCACACTATTATATTACATTATTAAATGAAATCGAAAATGAACCAAACCAGAGCACATTTTCTATACACCCACCATGTTTCCATTAACCCCCATAACGGCCCATGTTTGAAAAGCCTATTAAATGCAATTATTTTGCAATAAATCGCACTATTGTAAAACGTAAACGATAGCGAAAGAGTTTGACAGCTTCTTATTTTAATAATTGGATACTTTGGGCCTTCACTTCATATTTTATGTTCTATTATGGTCCATTATACAATTTAATATAACTATATGCTGTATTACAATGTTTATACTTACCCTTGTACTTAACATTATATTTAATACAAGTGAACAGAGTAACCCAACGATTTGAATGTAGTCGTGGAATTTTACCCAGACTGCGCCATCACTCACGTGATCAGAGATGCGCATCGACATACCTTACTTTATTATATATTGCAATGATGTTTTTACAACATCTCGTCGTTTCATTGTGTGTAAATTAGAAAAGTCAGATAAAATTAAGTTCGTGAGCAGAAATAAAGAGAAATAGTAAGAAAAGAGAGTGACAAGAAGGAGTGAGGTGAAAGAAATATTGGAAAGAGAAAAAGGAGGGACAAGGTCGCAGAGAAGAGAGAAGTGGGTGGAACATATAATCACACATACACAAGTTATATTTTATAAGGTATTTGATATTATTTCATTCGTTAAATTATATGTGCGTATTATTGGTAAAGTAACATTTCAAAATTATATTTTCAAACACATCATTAGGTTTCTTGATATAATTTTAGATAAATTACAATGTTTGATTAAGCCATGAAAATATTAATTTAACAATTGTCAATTATTAACTTTTCAGAAAATGCCAGGCTCGTGTCAACTTGTCATGTACAACAGAACCTAAGTTTGTAATTATTATTATTAAAATTCATTGCTAAATTATATTATTAGCATTTTGAAACATAGCAATATATCATGGTCGCCAATGAGCTACTCCTAGTACACAAAACCCGGTATTAAAAGCTTTCCGTTTCTATACTTGTATATCTCACATTAGTTCGTTAACATCACCTTCAACTTGACTGTCCCTGACGCTCGAGTCGTCTGTGACGTCACGTCGTCGCTTGGCAACTACTGCAGTTCTACAATGTGCTGTGGCGTAGACTACATACATACATACACCTACTGTATGCGCTTATATTTCGTTGCTTCCTTCATTTACTAATACATATTTATGCGAAAATGTGGGAACTGAATGAAGTTAAAACCGACAAACAACCAACTCAACAAGTTGTAGTCAATGGAAGCTAAGTATACCAAATCTTTTAATTTTTCTTGCAGCAACAATATAATTTACTTCAAATGACAGTGATAAACTTCGCAAATCTTTATGTACTATTATTTTTCTTTATTTATTTCCAACAATGTGCAGTTTTGCGATACACACTAATAACATCCTCAATTTCAGAACAACTTTACTTGATTAAAAATAAATTCGAATTGATATTATCAATAACTGTGTCATCGTCATTGGATCTATTTTGATGCTTGCCTTTTTAATGCTTAATATATTCACCCCAGGAGGTTTTTATTCGATACGGTTGCGACGTTCTGAGAAGCTATGAAGATTCTCAATGTTTCGCGAATAGTTCGCCTGCTAGCTGCCTCTTTTCTTCCCTCAAACTAAAAATTTTCAATCATTGTATGTTTTTGAATTAAAAACTAATAATTTTTGAATTCCTCACTGCGATAAATGCACATTAATTGTATTATGTAAAATGATGGCAGGTTCTGTTTTCCCTTTCGATTTAACAACAAAATATTATAAATAATTGTATGTACTTAGACCGACTAACCATTACAAATTACTCTTTTCAGGTTATGGAAACTAAGAATATGATTTACTTAGTTTCGGAATATGCCAGTCAAGGGGAAATATTTGGTAAGTTAATATAAACCGTAACTTCATCAATTACATTATTGAAGTCATGAAAAAGTTATACAATTTTATCGGTATCAACATTATACTGACACTCTTTTATGTCTATGTCAGCGGGGTGTAAATACTATAGAAGTTCAAGTATTTTAATACATAAACACACTGTTCGGATTACTCCTCCCGCACAAGTATTAATTAATTCGGGACGACACGTATTTCGGGAATACGTGGATTCCCATCTTCAAGTCCGGCACCGAATGAAATTTTAATTTTAATTTTAATACCATCATTCAACGTAACCTACAATTTGTAATACCCTGCTAGTCCCGAAATATATAAATATCTTTATGTCTCGCACTTTTAGATACAAAAAATGAGAATATTTGAACATGCGATATGTTTAATTTGAATTTAAATCAAAATTGTTTAATAGTGACTGATAAGCCGATTAATAGACTATAAATAGTCTTTTGATACAAGTGTTTTCTTCATGTCAATGTGCTAACAATAAGAGTATGTTAGCACATTTATTTGTGAAGGAATATGTGTGTATGTTATATGGAATTCCCGGTCCTAAATACATGGAATTATTGATGTGGAATATACGTGGAATGTTAATGTCTTTGGAAAATTTGCTCCTTTATAATAAAAAAATTTAAAAGCATTTAATACCGTTCATCATCATAAAACCATTCAATCCTTCGGATTATGGCTAAGCTCATGACGTTTTAAATATCCATTTCTTAAGGAGGAAACGACTCCTCGTTTTTAGCAGTTTTTTTTTGTTTGTCTTGGTTGCTTTTATTATCATTTCCAATCGTTCCTATCCCCCCATTTTGCTTTCTAGTCTTTTTTAATCTACCATTACCATCGATCGTACATCCTCCTCTGCCTCATCTCTCCAGATCCTCTTTGGTCTACTTCTACCTCTTGGTATCCATTGTTTTACCCTTCTGATTGTTTCTTCCTCATATGTCCAGCTCAATTAAGTCTCTGTGACATTATGCACCTTACACCTATATAAACCAGTTTCCAGTTTCTGTTCTATTTCTTCATTCTTCGTTGGTGTTCTCTCATTACTCATTCTGGTTCACATTACTTACTTGATTACATGATATAGCGATGTAATCCGCCTGGTTCGATAAATCGTCCCTTCTACTACGACCCCTAGGTCCTATTGTAAAGCGAATGCAATCCCAGAGTTCATCGAACAGGTCTAGGCCTTTGAGGTTGCTCAGGATCTTGTTCAATGAGGAATTCTTCAAGTCAGGAAGGGAAATGATTACCTAACTGATTCGGGTGGCCGCAGCACAGTAGAACATAACGTGCTCTACTGTTTCTTCGTCCTCCATACAAAGTCGGCATTCGGTTTCTTCCGATAACCGGATCCTGTGTAGGTGTTTTCTGAGTCTGCACTGACCTGTAAACATAGAAGTAATTATTTTGAGCCTCTTACTGTCAAGTTTTAGTAATTCTCCAGTTCTGACATTATTGGGTGAGACGCACTCCTTCGCGTATAGCATGCCAGGAGAATTGCTCCAAAATTGGAGTACTTTCTGTTTTAACCAGAAACTAATTTGTTGTTTGGCTATTGAGGCTGATATGCCAATTGCCGGTTCTGAACCCTGGAATCACCCCGCGGCACCCTTTTTGCAAGGGTGGCGGCTGTATCATTCCCTTGAATGAAGGAGTGACCCGGGACCCAGATTAGGGTTAGTTTGTTAGATGTTGTATTTAGAATGGTTTTGTAGCTCCAGATCAGTTTAGACTAGCAATTGTGCGCCTTCAATGCTTTCAAAACAGCCTGATTGTCACTCATATTTTTTATTGTTTTGTGTTTGAGGTTTTTGTTCAAAATCTCTCTTGCGCACACGACACAATGGCATTGGTTTTTAACCTGAAAAATTTTTGCATGTTGCCCGAGGTTCTAGGGTTTTTCAACTTTCGGGTTACTGCGGTATATCCCTGTGCCAACGCCCTGCTGTGTTTTCGATCCATCCGTAAACCAGCAGGTATCTGCTTGCGTCAGTTTGGTTTCGTTACATCTCTATTCCTCTCTATTTGGACAGGAGGTAATGAAGAATGTGTAGATCATGTGCCGTGCGCAC
Source organism: Osmoderma eremita (assembly GCA_031763485.1). Lineage (NCBI taxonomy): Eukaryota > Metazoa > Arthropoda > Insecta > Coleoptera > Scarabaeidae > Osmoderma > Osmoderma eremita. The sequence goes on along the minus strand of JARFOC010044995.1, from coordinate 6,307 downwards.
ATCAAGTCAGTTGGCATTCCCAGAATGCTGTTGGAATTAACCGTATCTAGCAGCTTATTTGGCAAGAACATATGAGTACGCGGCGATTGATTCGCTATGTGCCAGAGGCGAAATGTGGTTAATCTGGCCTCCCTTTCCGAAGCAATATGCAGGGGCGGGATTCAGAAGAATTTCTAATGCCAAAGACGGGGTGGAGGGAATCGCTCCGGTAATTGCCATGCTCGCCATCCTTTGTATGGATGTAAGTGTTGCGGTGACCATAGCTTCTTGCGTTTTCCGCCACCAAGCTGTTGCACTATAAGTGAAGGTTGGGTGTATTAGCGCCACATAAAACCAGTGAATTCATTATGGGGATGCGTTTTAGGATACCATATCCAGACGCGGATTCCAGGTTAATGACTTGTCAAGTATGATGCCTAGATATTGTTCTCATTACTTTACTTTCAATTTCCTCTTTCTTTTCTTTTTTATTTATTACGTAATTACTGGCATTATTATTGTTTTGTATATTTTTGTTTTTGGTTAGTTTACTTGTGTTTTTGCTTTTCGATAGCGTTTTATTTCTTTCGTATGCTTGATAGCCTTTTGGGATCCTTTCTTTTATCCTGTTTCTAGCTGTTTGGCCTAATGTTATTCACTGATAGTTTAACGCCGTAACTATTCGAAATTTGTGATGTTGCGTATTTAGGCGAGTTATTTTCTCTTCTATTTCGCATACTATTCTCATATATTTTGTATTTTCTTCGCTAATTTCCAATCCATATCCTTTTGCTTCTTCCTTTAGTCGGTTAATTGCTTTTTCTAGATCTTTTTGGTTATTCGTTATTATTGTTACATCGCCGGCGTGTACTACCACTTAACAATGATGTTTATTTTCATGCAGTTTTGCCCTTCTCATACTACCTGCTAATGGTACACTGAATGGAGTTGAGGAGATTGGGTCTACTTACTTCACTCCTTTGTTTATCTTTGTGTCTTCTGTAACTGTTTTTTGGAGTTTTATTTTAATGTCACTGTTTGTTTAGTGTTACATCTACAAGTCTTTTTATTTATTTTTGTTACTTCTAAGGTTCCTATAGTTCTTCTATTATCTTCTCTATTTTCAATAAGTCGAATGTGCTTCTAACGTATATGAAGTTTATGTGTAGTCGCCTGTTGTGTTCCCATGCTTTCTCCATTATTTGGTCAAGTGTGTGTGTATTGCATTGATAATTGATCGCCGAAGTTGCTTAATACATTTTCTGCGTATAATTTGAATTTTATATTTATTATGTTCCCTAATATTTTATAGGCTATAGTTAGTAGGGTTATAGCTCTACAGTTTTCGCATTTTTCTTTGTCCTCTTTTTTTGTACATAGGCGTAATTATAGCTGTGTTTCGTTCCTTTGGGATCTTGTTTTATGTCCACATTTGTTGGATTAATTGAAATATATGTTTACCTTGTTGCTGTCCTCTATATTTCAGTAGTTCTGCCTCTATTCCCTCTTCTCCTGGGGCTTTACCGCTACGAAATTTCTATATTTCTTGTTGTACAGTTAGTATATCCTAGTATCCTAGTACAGTTACAATAATAAAAAAAATATTATTGTTCTGCAAATCGATATGTCATCATACAACGGATTTTATGTGGGTAGAATATATTGGATAACTCTTCACCTCATACCCATTACCGAAACACGTGTCCCAAATTCAGCAGCATGCTTTAAGGTGAGGAGTGATCCGATATAGTGTGTTCGCGTTATAATTATTGGATGAAATGAAGTGAAGATAGAAAATCAAGCTAGATAGGATCAGCTTTTAAAAAAATTAATACAGAGGGTACACGCAAAAAAAGTTTATGTCGATGGAAATTTCAAAAGATGTCTAAGTGGCTATTTATTCAAATAATATTCCTGGTTAAAGGCGTGAGGTGAATGCAATTTGCTGAAGTGACTGAATATAATAAACCCTTTCTTGTGCGGTTTCCTACCTAACTTAAACTTCTGGTCTACAAGATTAATATTGAATGATTACACTTGTCAACAAAATTTCAGATTTATTTTGTCCCACGAGGTAAAGTGTATGAACTTGGTAGTACATTTTACACTTATTTCATATCTGTTTTCAGAATTTTTCTATCAGGTTTCAGAGTGACAGAGCAATTAAATTTTGCGAAAGTATATATTATAATATGTATATAAATCATGAAAAAATGGCATACAGAGCGACATATTTACTGGGAAAATGTGCTGATATATCATCAGCACTTTCATCGTCGCTTAGTGTCATGTTTTGTGGAGGTATAGGTACAGGTAATTTCGGACTGTGAGGTACTGGTCTCAGCGCAGATGGATGATTAGGATATTTTACAGTATGTTTGGATTTAGAAGTCACACCACTTATATTTTTTAAACAAAAATATGATCTGATGGCTCTCTCCAAATCATAGGAATAGCAAAAGGCATATGTCGTTTACCTTTTCCCCACGCTGTAAGAAGTCTGACACACATAACACAGCAAATATGGGGAGCCCAGCTTTTGTCTTCGTCACCTACTTTACACTTGAAATAGTGCTCATGGCACTTTTTAAGGAGAGGTGTGAAAGGCCATTTTTGATATTTAAATGTCAATTCGCCGCAAATGTAGCAAAAAAAGTTCGTGTGGTTTACACATTTCCTAGGCATTTTGACAGGTGATCAAATGTTCGCACTTTCACTACAATAGCTTAAACGCACCACAACGCAATACTCTTTAAAACGTTAACAACGTCGGCCTATATGTTCATTCACCGAGCTCTAGCCGACAACTGAAATAACAAGAGATGCTATCTAGGAATGGGAAATTCAGGTCTTAACACGTCATGACATGTTCAAACATTAACCATTGCATGCTGCTTGATCAGTTCCGAGCTCTAGCCGACAACTGAAATAACGTTAAGACATGCTCTCTTATACTACATATCTATGCATGCATATTTGAGGTGGATAAGCGAATATCCTGGAACATAAAAACTAAGGGTAATGGAGAAATTCTGAAAGCATAATTGATTTCAGCATGCCAAAGTATGTGGGAATCAGGCATTTTTGTGCTTGGGACAAAAATCTTGTTAACCAATGTTGTCAATAACATGCTTTATAAAAAATAATAGAATTCAAAAAGAACGAACGGTCGAAGGTGGGACAAGTAACTAAAGATCTAGTAAATTGTTCAAAGCTATTATGTAGCTACTTTAGCAGTTGTGTCGATGGTGATTTCAGTATTGGAAAGATTTAGCCATTATCTATAACTAAGCCACGCCGAATTAACTTATGATTTATGTTCATCAATGTGATTACTGATGTTTCACTGGTTTCACTTTCTATACGCATTTAAAATTATAATCTAAGTGAAATTTAAGAAATTTGTAAAAGATAGCACAATTACTTATTCTGAACTGTTTAATGTGCTTCTCTGAAAGTCTTTAAATAAATATTTTATTTACGTTTTATTTTTGTAACTGGTCATTGACGTCAGAGCGAGCACATTCAGCGGTTTCGTTATCGTAGAAAAAAATCGCATTGCTAGTAGACAAATACAAGTATAAGTACATGTGTGCATAGTTGAATTACGCGTATATGTAGGAATATATTTACGTAGATATCTGCGTAGACATGTATGTATGTGTGTGTTTTTGCATATGACTTGGCTGTTTGAATGGCGTAAATCATCTAAGCGAATTTACCTGAATTCCAAGGATTCCAGATATTCTCGAAATCAAGCTAATAAACACACGAGGTATCGTGGAATATTCCTACAAGTGTACACTTTCAAAAATAATTATTGTATTTTAGATTGAGAAACGATTAAGTTAAAGATTGACTGTAAAAGTACCTTTCCCAATACAAATAAGCCATTTTCCAATATTGCAAAAAATTATGTGAAGCACACGGTTGCGCTAATTTTTGTGTCAGCTAATCCCAAAAGGAACATTAAAGTATGTCTACTGCGAAATAACGATCCCCACTAGCTCATCTATATTGGAATCTACTTTTTATTGATTAAACAGTTACGATATGTATGTACCTCTTGCGAGTGTAGGATTCGACCTAAGATATTTCGTTTGGGGCCAGATCTTGTGTGGCAATACTAAGCGTAGAATGTGTCAACAGAAATAATGTGAAGTATACCATTTATGTAAGACGTTTCAAGAAACAAGGAATCGGAGTTATGAGCTAGAGTTACAATACAAACAAGTGGGTTGGTGATTAACTAACAATAAGATGATAACATCTTATTTACATCTTCATTTATTTGATTTTGCTAGAATAGTTATTGCTGTCTTGTTCATAATGTACCCACATATTTTGGTACATATATTTTTCAATATAGTGGCAGAGACAGAAAAGGAGCTTCTTTCAATAACTACGATCTACGAGGTGTGTAAATTAAGTAATGAGACTGATATTTTAAATATTTTTATTTGAATATAATTACAATTGAGCGTTGTCTCCATTGGGAAGCCACACAGCGTTGGAGACGGTTCTTCCTCGTAGCAGCGCTGGAACTCGGATATTGGAATCGCCTTTAGCTGGTCGATTGCAGCCGTTTGAATGGTTTCGAGTGTCCCATAATGATGTCCCTCCAGTTGAATTTTCAATCTTGGAAAGAGGAAAAAGTCACAAGGACTCAAGTCAGATGAATAAGGAGGCTGGGGAACCACAGAAATATTTTATTGTTGGGCAAAAAACCGTTGATGGAAATTGCTGTGTGACAAGGCGCATTGTCATGATCCGATCGTTTTTGATGTTTGGTCTCGCACGCATGACCCTTTTTCGGAGTCTTTCGAGAACCTCTCGGTAAAAATGTTAATTAACTGTCTGATCTTGAGACACGAACTCTTTGCGAACGATTCCCTGGAGATAAAAGAAACAAATCAGCATGCTCTTGATCTTTGATTTGCTCATTCTTGCCTTCTTGGGCTTTGGAGAGCCCGACGTAGGCAATTCCATGCTCTGGCGTTTTGTTCCCGTGTCATACTCGAACACCCAACTCTCATCACGAGTAATGACACGTTCCAAAAAATTTTCTTTATTTTCAATCGATTCCAAAAAGTCAAGGTACCTTTCTCTCCTGATTTCCTTTTGTTCCTGCGAATTCTTTTTAGGAACTATTTTGAGCAGATCTTTCTAATTCCCAATTCATTGGTCAAAACTTGATGAACGGTGGTGTGAGACAAATTCAACTGTTCCCCGATCATTCTGACCGTCAACCGACGATCTGAACGCGCAGGATCGCGGATTCTGTCGAGATTGCCATCGGCTCTTGCAGTTGAAGGTCTTCCGCTGCGGGGCTCATCTCCTATCGACTCTCTTCCATCTGAAAAGTCCTTAAAACACCGAGAAACCTAGGCTTTTGACAAAACACTGTCTCCATTGGCCCAAGTCTGAAGCAAAACTTGATAGCACATCGTTGCTCGAAATAAATGTCTTCCATTTGTAGAACGCACTACGAAAACCGTGTTCACGGAAAAAAGGAAAACGTACAACCAAATGACTTGATCGAGTTCAAACTTGCACCGAACGCGTATTACAATGTCAAAATAAGGTTGGTATAAAAAGATAAGGAAAATTGAAAATGAAGAAATCTAGGGGTATAAAAAGTTGGTATTGTTTTAGAAAGACATGAGAAAAGATGTGATGTATTGTCTACTTACGATAACAGACGAGGTAAGCATAGATCTACATACAGAACGGTCGGTATATTACTAACTATTCACTGAGATTGTATCGGCGCCATCTAGCATTGGTGGTAAAAGTTATTCAATGACGTCACCTAGGCTTTCAATTACATTTAATTTTCATTTTTTTAAGAACCTTAAACAAAATAAGAAAGAAACAGTTATAAGAGATTTTATTTATAGGCTACTTTTCTTATAGAATTTGCTTAGCTTAAACGATGGTTCAATTTTATTAAAACTAGTTAAAGTACAATTTTCTCTCATAATCCATTGCCATTCTAAGAACTTTCCTTAGGATTTAGAAATCGCAAAAATGATAGTTTCCTATTTGGATGTCGGCAACTTAATACGGCACATTTCCATTGTGAACGAGACATTGCACTAATCACTTAAAATCAAATGGGAGTAAATATCTTTGTAGGTTATTACACGTGACTTTCATACAAAATCTCGTTTTAAAAAAAAGTTACACATACATTTTGCCTGTTTGCGCCACGTCACCCTTTCTATATTATTTTTATTCAAAATCAATTGAAATCTTTCATTTAGTCGAAATAAAGCATTCAATATCACAACTTCTACCCCCATGCACCAATACAACCCGATATAAT
>JARFOC010044976.1:0-22310 GCA_031763485.1 Osmoderma eremita | reverse complement strand
AAGACATAACAACAGACAGAGAAATAAATAATCGAATAACTGATTAAGTAAATAATTACTTAAACAGGGAACACATATAAACAACTAATAAACAGAAAAAATTCAAAAATGACAACTCAGCTAATTAACGGCAGCACAAAGCAAGATTAGACTGTTAAACCGGCTAGAAATAATTTTGACAGTTCTGTAGAATTGCATTGTTTGTTTTCTTTTGAGGCAAACCAAGCTTACTGCGATTTTGAATGCAAGAAAACTGTATTAGGCGTATTAAAATAAAATCTCTCGTAATTTTTTGAGTATTCATATTAGGGCAAAAGTGTATTAGGGCTTTTAAATCAAATATTATATTGTCTTTCCAAATATTGAAAAATATGCAGGGTGTTCAATTTGAAAAAATTCTAAATTTTAAATTATCTTAATAACGCACCATTCAATTGCTTTTTTCTCAATTGCACCTTAATCAACACTGAATCATTGCTAATTTAACCGAATCTGTAACATTAATAATAAGATAGTTAGCAATAGTGCCCCGAAATTTTTGAACACCCTGCATACTATAATAGGAAGTTAATTTGTCATCCCCATCACTGATAAAGTTGATGTGTAATTATTGAATTTAAGGTTGAAGGAATTGGGGATAAATTTTATTGCCATTCCTAGTCATATGGGTCAATGCAGCTCTAAGTCATGTATTTGTTCTCGCTCGGGATACAAAGAAGGTATCCGTGGAACGAGTGTCATGCATTGAAACCGTAAGACCAACACCAGTCAATATGTTCGGAGCATCAATATCGTTGTTTACTAGTTTTAACAAGAACCTAGCACTCGCTAATTCGCGCCGAGTAGCAAGACTTTGAAAGTTATGTTCATCAAGCAATTCTTGATAATCAGAGCCGCGGCTGGGATAAGTATCCGTTTCCTTAAAAGTCAGATTTAAGAATCTCTTTTGCACTTTTTGAGGACATTTTAGACAAGAGTATGGTGTGATCTATGGTGTCGAAGGCTTTGGCGGAATCAGTGTAGATGACATCTACTTACTCTTAACATCAATACTTGCGCTAAAGAATTGAGTAATTTCTGTTAAGTTGGTAATCGTGGATCTACCGCTCATAAAACCATGTTGTTGTGTTGAGATGAAGTGATGGATGGAGCTGTAGATCTTGTTGTAAAGCAAATGCTCGAATACTTTGGAACAGCCGCACAGAATTGCTATAGGACGGTAGTTGGAGATGTCGCATATGTCACCGTTTTAAAATATAGGTATGATCTTACTGATTTTCCAAATATCGGGAAATTTGGAGGTTTGCATAGTTAAAAATTGTACACAGCGATCCACAGAGAATAGTAGCACTGTCCCTGACCAAGAAGTTGGGAAGTCCATCGTGCCCCCACGTTGCGCCTGATTTAAGACGTTTGATGGAAGACAGAACGTCTGCGGTTGAGGAAAAGTCAATGCAGAAACAATTAGTCGTTAAGGGTGTGGACGTATACAACGGGGATCGGTGATAAACATCAGTAAATAAATCAGCGAAAGCTTCGACAATGGTGTTAGCATCGGTCAACTCGGTATTACCAACACGTAAAGATCCTGGGATCCTTGACTTTCCAGATTTTTGACCAATATACTGCCAAAACATTTTGGGATCGTCAATAATCTTATTCTGGATGTTTGATGCAATTTGTACATGCTTCAACAGTTACGAGTTGGAGTCCTTCAGTTAATAATTCTTTTACCTCTCGTAATTTAAAAGTTTTGTTATTTGCAGCTGCAAATTCCTTTACTTGACATAATAAGTACAAGTTCTATCGGATTTAAATTGCAATGATCTGGTGGCAACCTTAACATTTTATAACCACCTTCTGCTACCATCTCATCGATTACATAGAGTATCGGATTATTTTTAGATAGCTCAACTTTTAAGTATGAGATATCCAAGCCAATTAATTCAAATATCCTTTTTCCATGCAGTCGTTGGCATTTTTTCTGCCTTGACAGAATAGTATGGTGCATTATTTATTGCAACAACACAATTTTCTGCTAGAAAGGGTAAAAGATTTCTCATCTACTCTGTAAATACTTCACCATTCACTTCCTCGTGGTAATCGTAGGTTTTCTTTCGATTGAAAATATAACAACCCATTTTCAACAAAACCATTATCATTCCCAATACTTCCTTTTCTGCAATATGCTAAACAAATAATATAACGAGAAACACAAGCAACCACCAAATCCACAACCAAAGGCAACCGAGGAAATTTGACAACTGACATTACAAAAATGTAGCGATCAGCAATATTTCATTTTATCCAACATAAATTTCGTTTGCACAAACAGCTTTTTTCGTTGTGTGTAATCTTGCCTTATGTATTAGCCAATAGCAAACGTCCAAAATAAAAGCGTATCTTGGCCAACGCTATTTTCTTATAGTGTATGATGTATAGATAATTTTCTTTATCGTCCATCTAGAAATATTTATTGAGACGCATGTACATCCGTCAATTGAATTAAATTACAAGTTGGCGGGAAATTCAAATTGACTTCATTCTTTCGCGTTACCCCCCGCGCGTATGATTTCAAACAAAACAGCGCGACTATACTTGACGTGCGTGATATCAACCATATTTGCTTTATTATTCTTAGCAATTCACGGATACTAAAGTCTGCGCTCAAGAATCCATTCTAACACTACCATAATCTCAAAAGCAATATTTTCATTGCAGAAAAGCAATTGTACTAGAAAAAGAATTTGAACGCCTCATCGGTTGCACATTTCTCTTTTCGAATCAGCTGGCGAGATTTCCTCCCATACGTGCGGGCGCCAATATAGACGCCGACTACGACGACAGGCGTCGAATCACCGTCTACACAACCGAAGTATTTATAGACGACAGCATATAACGTGCTCGGTTTCCTACCACGTCAGTACGTGTTAGTCGCCGACCGTTTAGAAAACGGAAAACGCAATGGCCGAGCTAGAAAAAATACAACCCGTGAGAAAGGCGTAGCATGTAGCGGGTTTATAAAAAAGCTCCGTTTTAAAAAGCTCCGGTGCGAGGGTGAAGAGAATGTGCCTCGGCTACCGCTACTGTGTTCCCGTTGCATCTACTGCCGATGACGAAACACTACGTAAAATAATAATAAAAATAATAGAAGTAAATAGTAATACAACGAAACCACGACGATTACGTTCGATTTACACGTGTAGTAGTGCGGTGGCAGTGCGTGATATCATCCAAAGTTACATTTATATGTTGTATCTACTACGATACTACTATATACTGGTTACTAAAAATAGAGTGAATTTATAATTAGTCACAACACCGCGTGCTAACCAGTTCTCCCTTTATATACTATACGTACAAATATATATTACGCACACACACACTAGGATTACGATTTTATATTTAAATCCAGGGTAAGTAATGGTTGTATTAGCATTTGATATAGATTGGTGTGGTATTTGCTCGGGGTGATAGTGGTGGGAAAGTTCGTTTTTCAACGCGTCCGACTCGGGGTAGACGTCGATCAATACAAGTACAGAGGGCGCGATGTTCTCAATTCGAACCGACGCGCATTGAATCTGATTTTGTACAGGCCGTTTCAAAAAAAAATACACCTATGCTCTACTCGCACCTTCTAAAAGGTGAGTTCGAGTATCTGCGACAGAGTGAGAGTGAATTTTCTGGGGGTAGAGGTGAAGTGAGACAAGCAGTAAAAAGAATTTTTAATATATACGAACGATAGTATTTTCTTACATCAGTTTACTTAACCTCAAATAGTTGCTACTACAGAGACAAAAAAAAGTTCTTGAGTCAAACAAATTTGAATTGAGTCAACCAAATTAAAATTTTAAATGGCGGCATGTCTTTTGTTTGATTCAAACATATAATTGTTTGCATCTACTCATCTAAATTATTTCATTTAAAAAAAACGAAGCATGTTTGATTTGAAAATATACTTCCTTAAGTACATTTCTACTATTATTTTGATTTAAAATATTTTTAAACTACGCTTTTGCTCTTAATATCATTCTGTACTATTTTGTCATTAAAAAGGTCTATAGACTCTTCTCCTGTTATAGACAATTATTGCCACAATAACATCGAATTCCATACATTTGATTTACACTGGTCCACAAAATTTCAGATTTATTTTGTCCCACGTGGCAAAGTGGGCGAACTTGGTAGTACTTTTTAGGCTTATTTCATATCTGTTTTAAGAATTTTTCTATCAAAGGTTTCAAAGTGACAAAGCATTGAAATTTTGTGAAAGTATACATTACAATATGTATAAATCATGAAAAAATGACGTACAAAGTCTGACGTACATTTACTTGGAAAATGTGCTGATATAAGACTTTCGGCTGTACTTTGCATCAGAAACATCCCTCTTCAGCATCCAGCAATAGTCTGGCAACATAGCAGGGCTCCATTTGTCCTGGTATCTCTTCTCAATGAGTAGAGTGTCCTGGTGAAATTTTTCGCCATGCTCGTCACGTCTAAAGTGTATTTTTAGACTCATGTTGCAACCCATGGCTTTATATGAGGCCAGGACATTGTTAAAAATCTCTACGTCGTTTTCGGCTTTACGATTTCCCAAGAAGCCGTCGCTAATTTCTTTAAAAGACAACCATGCTGCTTTTTCAATTCCATTTAGTGCCTCAATAAATTTTTCATCTCGAAGCAGCTGTCTGATCCGGGGTTTCACAAAAATACCTTCCTTTACCTTAGCATCAGTGATCTTAGGGAACTTACTCCTCACATATGGAAACCCACTGTTAGTTGTATCCATACCTCCGACAAAGTTTTTTTATCAACCGAAGCTTAATGTGCAAAGGGGGCAAATATATTTTTTGGGGATCAACAAGTGGGGTACCAATGACAATCTTATTTGCTGGTGTCAGTGAAGTTTGTTTTGGCCACTCTTTCTTTTTATAATGATTTTTCCTATCTCAAATGTCCCATCCCCCAGAGGAAACAACAATGCTTTGTATAACCGAGTTACATGCCGAGCAAAAGCGAAACAACTTTCACATCGCCACAAATATTCCACTTAAATTCGTTGTACATAATTTTTTTTCCAAAAGAAGCTTCATGTTGTCATAAGATTCTTTCAAATCGCTTGCATGAGCCAAAGGAAGAGGGGGGAACTTATTTCCATTGTGGAGTAGTACCGCTTTCAAGCTTAATTTGGAAGAGTCAATGAACAAACGCCACTCATCTGTATTATATTCATGACCAAGCGTCTTCATAACAGATCGGACGTCATTACAAACTACAAGTCCTTCTTCCATAGAGAAGAAATTCTCATATTCTGCATGGCGATTACGGAAAAGAGCAACTTTTGTTCCACTCTCAAGAAGGTTCCAATCTTTTAATCTGAAACCTAGAAGTTCGGCTTGCTTCTTAGACAACTTTAAATCGCGGACGAGGTCGTTGAGGTCTTCTTGACTTACAAGATGCGGCACACAACAAGACGAATCAGGTTGAAATGCTGGATCCAAATCCATACTGTCGCCTGCAAAACTTTCTTCGTTTACTTCGTCATCAGCACTTTCATTCGCTTAGTGTCATGTTTTGTGGAGGTTTAGGCACAGGAAATTCCGGATTGTGAGGCACTGGTCTCAGTGCAGATGGAATATTAGGATATTTTACGGTATGTTTGGATTTAGAAGTCATACCACTTATATTTGTAAGACAAAAATAGCAATCGGTAATATGATCTGATGGTTCCCTCCAAATCAAAGGAATAGCAAAAGGCATATGTGGCTTACATTTTGCCCACGCTGTAAGAAGCCTGACACACGAAACACAGCAAATATGGGGATCAGAGCTTTTGTCTTCATCACCTGCTTTACACTTAAAATACTGCTCATACCACTTTTTAAGGAGAGATGTGAAAGACCCTTTCTGATATTTAAATGTCAATTCGCAGCAAATGTAGCAAAGAGAGTTCGGGTGGTTTATACATTTTCTTGGCATTTTTGCAGATCAAATGTTCGCGGTTTCACTACAATAGCTTGAACACACCACAACACCACACTCTTTAAGAAGTTGACAACGTCAGCGTATATATTCATTTACCGAGCTCTAGCCGACAACTGAAATAACAAGAGATACTATATAGGAATGGGAAATGCAGGTCTTAACACGTCAAAACATGTTCAAACATTAACCATTGCATGCTGCTTGGTCAGTTCCGAACTCTAGCCGACAACTGAAATAACGTCAAGACATGTTCTCTTATGCTACATATCTCTGCATGCTTATTTTACAGAATGAACAGAAATGAAAAATTCTTTATACGAAAAATGTTTTCTGTTATAGCAACCACCACCTGTTTATATGTCGAAGATGATAAAGAAAATAACCTTCTTCCTTCGACATACTGACATCCGTCATTGTCATATTTCACATTTTCTACATATACAATTCTCCATTCATAGTACAATAATGCAAACTGATTCAAAATTACATGCCAGTCATTGAATCTCAAGAATTCTGCAGCAGTTCATATGCTGAGTATTGAATCTTAGTTAAGGCAAAATAAAAATATAAACATATACTTAACAATATAAACGTTTGGGAAAATCATATCCAATATGGAAGCAAGTGCAAGCCAATATCTTACAATAGAGTTCTTATAATAGTTAGATATTCAAAATTCAGTTTTGACCAGAAATTCCAAATAAACATGGCAGTTATAGATTTACAAATAGAATAATGAAGTGTTCGATTTCCAAGTAAATTTAGTGGACGAAATCATTTCTAAAGTCCATTCACTTTAAGAATATAGTAGATGGCGCTGCAATCCCTATAACACTGCCAAAATTTTACTCGATTGAGTAATGGCGGCTAATTTGAAAGTAAAATGTCTGTTCTATTACAACCTTGTCAATTTTCTTGAAAATATTGACAAATATTTTAGCAAAATGTAAAGTAGCAATTATAATAATATAACAAGAAACAACAAAATACACAAGCAAAAGCAGCCGAAGAAATTTGACAACTGACATTACAAAAACGTAACGATCAGTAATATTTCATTTTATCCAAAATAGATTTCGTAGGCACAGACAGCTTTTTTCGTCGTGTGTAAGTTTGTCTTATCTATTAGCCAATAGAAAACGTCCAAAATATAACCCTATCTTGCCCAACACCATTTTCTTAAAATGAATGATGTATAGAACTCGTTATTCGGATATTACTGGGATGTTTGAGAGAACTTAAAAAGATGCTAAACCAGACTTTCTTTTTAAGTTACCCGAGATTAGTTAATGTAAGTCAGCGATTTAAATTTATATTTGTTCCCATGTATATTTTAATAAGGTCTCAATATCATAAACTACAGGCTCACCTATTCATCCGCATGCATAAACATCACAGGGAAAAAATCTCAACCTTGAAATTTACCAGGCACCAGTCTATAGAAAAATATAGGGAAATCAATTTTCTATAAAAGATCTATTACTGTCTTGTAGTTACTACAAAATTTGATTAAACCTATTCATTTCTTCTTCTATAATAAACTAGTAAATAGTACATCCAGATAAACACAGCAATTTGGCTAATTTGGCTCGACGCCAAGAATATGCCTACATTCCTTGGTGAATGACAATTGTACTTTGCGAAAATCATAGCTATTAAAAATAAAAATGAGTAAGAAATTCCTTGTTTATTTCTGTTTCTACGTATTTTTATGTATTTCTAGAATGAAACGTGCGTTTATTTACTTCCTGAAAATATAGTTTTTAGAATTTTTATGGCCCAATTGTTTGTAGATGCTGTGACATTAAGGTCAAACCGTCTACAATTTGCCTTCTTGTTGCCGTAATATATGGTTAATAAAAACTAAAAAGTTATTATAGTAATGTTTGGAATTCGTCATAGAAATTTATGACCAATTTCCGATAAAAGGATTTGCAACCATTAAAAATAAGATTCGGTCTTTGTACAAATATGTGTACATACAGGGTGTGGTGATGAATGAACAAACACAACAAAATCGTCCGTCTAGCACACTGTTTTTGTTTTTAGCAAAATGGCCTTAGTAATGCTTCCATGCGAACTGCCATGGTGGTCCTCTGTCCAGAAAATATTAAATAAATTATCGGCGACTAAAAACACCATAGAATTGATGGAAGGCATGCAAAGGATCCACGACATGTGCAAGTAAGCAATCATTGATATAAGATTTCCCATTTCTGGCATATGTACCTACAAGTATCCATTCCAGTATTAGTTTGGATCCAGACGAAGAACTACCGGACCCCGAGCAGTTCATAGGTTTAATGAATTTTCTAGACAACGATTTAACAAGCGAAGAACGAAGCAATTTCCTAAACAGAACCTTGCCAATAATGATCAAGCGGGCGTTAAGTTTAAAACAGCTCAAACCCAAGGACGGGTTGCACTTCAGTTTGCAACAACAACGTAAGCCATAGCCGAATAGAAATTCGATGAGATTTAAAGAGAATTCTCTTACAGCTGACTGTATAGAATTAGAATACTCATTCATATCGTCTTTACTGGCCAACGCGTTCTTTTCTACTTTTCCCAAGAGGACGGAAAAAAGCCATCCGACCCTGCAGAACTTTAACTTCTCACACTTCTTCAAGCATATGAACAGGAATTCTCAAAAGGCCAAATTACGAAGCATCCTCCATTATTTCGACTTGCTCGAGGAAAATGAGAATAGCATGGGGTCACTTAGGATATTAAGGCAGGTATGAATGATGGGAATCAGGTCAAATCAGAAAGTTTTCATAAGAATTATAGTGAGTTGTATCGGAATCTGTTTAAGAAATTGTAGAAAATGTTTGATTCATTCTTATTTAGAGTTAATAATTTTGTACCCTTATTAAATCATTTTTCAAATCAATTCCTTTATAATTCAAAGATAGTCCAAAATCCATATTTATCCTTTTTTATAATTTTTCAGGTAATGTCAAGTAAGGAATGGCTAACGATAGAAGACTGGTTGGAGTGTAGTTTGCCGCTGTGTCCCCTGCAGATAAAGCACGAAGGCCGCTTGGAACGAGCTGATCCTAATTCGCTGCAAATCTGTTTCTCCAGTCCTAAGATTGGCGGAGACGTTTTAGGAAGTGGTAATTCTCAGGTTAATTCGTGCTTATAATTTTATTAACAGCCCAAACCTTAAAACTAATCCACTATAAGTGCTTCAGATGTGCGAGGAGGTATTGATATCTAGTTAGCTTGGAAAACTTGGTTAGTTTCTAGAAGACAAAATTAAATATGGTCGCTATGGATACAACAATAATTTTTATAAATAATTGGTGGAAGTTTTGACAATCATAACTTGAACGGTTGTAAAACACCGTGTCTGAATAAAAAATAGGTTTTGGAAAAAGCTACTTTGAGTCAGTTATTAAGTATTTATTTATGAAAGGGTCATAGGGCAAAGAAGTGATTGGCGATATGATCACCTTAAGTTATGAGCGTTTTTCAAATATCACAAATAAATACCGCTCTGAAAGACAGCTGTTTTGACTTCTCCCGAAAACACTGATTCTGTTCATGATATGATTTCAAAAGATCTACGAAGTAACATCAACAGCAGAAGCATTGCATATTTCCTGTAGTTATGTGTTTCATATCATTCAACACAACTATATAGGATATGAGAAAGCTCTCGGCCAAACTGTTCCGAAATTTTTGAAATTGAGAATTCTTGAATTCTCAATTTTGCTTAGGTTAAGTATTTATCAATGCCCCGTCGTACTATACTAGTAAAAATTTTGCAAAAACTTCCAGAAGTATAAAAATCCACTTTTCAGGAATGCGTCACATTGGCAACTTTTCCCGAAATCCTCTCTGTATTACTGAACGTCGAAGTGTTGGAGGACAATGAAGTTTTGACGGTAGAAAGGGCACGGCACGTTTCCAAAATCGCAGACCCCAAGAACAGAGCGATCTTCGAAAAATTCACCGTCCCTACAGAGGTAAAACATTCACTCAGTTCCTTCCCGATTAACCGTTTAACTTAGGCGTTCTCCAGAGGACTGTATGTTGTGTAGATGCTGAAGATCACTCAAAATTGCCCCTGGGTCAATTCGAAGAAGATAACGTGCTCAGGGAGTTGAATAAATGTCTCTTGGCCTTCCAGCAGAAGCACGCAATAAGTCCCGGCGACGATGGAAGTCCTCCGAACCCACCCCACTTTAGCACCGGTTTCCCTGGTTTTCGGAATCGACGACTATCGCCTATCGGCGAATCATTGGGATCAAATCATTCCGAATCTGGGAACCGCGTGCCGATGATCACTCAGGAATCTTGCAGCACGAACAAGAGCGGTTCTGAGTCTCCACCTCTAGACAATAATAACGTTCCAAATACACTCAAAGTACAAATGCAGTTGGAGAAGGGCATGCTGAACAAATCTGCCCCGACGGAGGGTAATACGCTCAACAATAGGAGAGGTAGATTCATAGTGTTAGGTTCGTCTGGGGAATGCTTGCCTGTCAAGAGGAAATCGGATTCCAAATCGAGTTTATATTCCAGTGCCGAGTCCAGCGAAGAAGAATTCCATAGTGCCAAAACTAGTTTGGATGATGGTAAGTTGAGTTTTAAGTCAAAATTTAACAATTCCGCCATTTTAATTGCACCTAAGTCACTATCAAGCTTCAAAATACATGAAGATGCGTTGAAACTAAAAATATACTATTACTGCATTGTCATGGAGCACAAATACGAAGCACAATTAAATTGTACACAACCAATACAACTGCCAAGAAATAATTTGCATGTCAACTTTCATTTGTACTGATTCTAAGTTCTAATAAATCTTACGTGTCTCTAATTACCAAAGTGCATTGTTAAATATAAACAAAATCTTAAACGCCAAATTAATAAAACTGGTTACACCACCGAAGAAATATTAATGTTTTTAATGAATATGACCAACTTTCAATTACTTTGAAGTATGGGCCTACGGTTGATAGTTTTTTCTCTATTTTAAAACCAATATAAAATAATAGGATACGGCACCGGCGACTTAAAATAGTAAAAATAAAAAATAAACATACCATTACCACCTTGATGCGTGAAGAACTTTAGATACGGAAACTAAGTTGCCATCCTCAGCAGAATCTACAAAGGAAAATAATTTTAGACGTGTACCACACAGAACACCACTTAAATAAAACTACCATCCAGCTTATAATCTATGTTTATATATTGTAAAATCAAGAGTAAATTAAACGCATCTGTTCTGCGTTAAATTCTATATTCATCTGCCTACGTACAGATCACCCAAAAGTGTATGTGACTCATTGGCCTTTTTATAATACATACATGTTTTGCTTAATGTATATTATTTGAACATAATATACTGACCGGTCTTACGTAGTAGAATGACAAACATAATACACTTACAACTAATAAACTAACCCTCACCATTACCTATCATACTAATATTAATAATAGTAATATTAACCATAATATTCTAAACTAATATACGATTAACAATATACGACCAAAATCGTTCCGGTTAATTAAGCGTACTTCCTAACACTCACTGAACCGTAACAACGTCAATATTATATTATAATTGTATTGTATTAAAATTAGCCATCCTAATTTTAGTGCCATAAAAGTAAATTAACAAAACACGCGGATACTTTTTGCGCTATCATCTTCTGATTTAGTAAGATTTATCGTTTGAATACGAGAGTTATTCACGTGTCGAAAAATGTTCATCTTCATGACTAACTGTGTTAACTCCTATGATAAAAGAGGAAATTGTTCGTAATTGTTCGTTTCTCTTCGTATAACAAATTAGATCAAATTGAAAGTATATTTAATCCTGAAAATATTAATATACTTTGTTTATCTGAGCATAGGTTAAAAAATGACGTTCTTGAGGCTATTAAATTGCCCGGTTATAAACTATCATTAAGTGATTGTCGAAATAACCAAATACCCATGTATATGGTGTAGCAAGTTTTACCTCCATGGAACTTGTGGTAAAACCGTATTTAGCTGTTGACTTAAATTGTGATGGTCACATTGAAAGCTGCGCGGTGATTTTTAGTTGTAATAATTCTAAATATGCAATTGTGGCAATCTGACTATTTTAGCGTTTTCAGCGAAGATATTGTTACACTTCTAAATAGAATAAGTAAATTGGTGACTTTGTTATTCTACGCGGTGATTTTAATACTGATGCTAGATCGGAGTGCTTACAGACTCATATATTATTTGATATTTCGGAGTCATTTCAATTTATGGGTAGTACTACTGAGCGCATACGTATCTTTACAAATTGTAATAGTGTAACCAGTGAGTCTGCGATTGACTTGGTAACTACCATTCCTGCAACTAATTTTAAGAAAATAATTTGGAACGCTAATTTGGCTGATCATTTTGCGTGTACATGTATGTATTGTGATGTAGTAACGTGTGAGAAAAAACAAAAAAAAAACACCGTTTTTTGTTATAGAAATGTTTATGGTGGTACCCTGGCGAACTTTAAATTCCATATAAAAAATTATGACTGGACAACTGAGTTTATTGAATGTGAAAACGCAGATACCATGTCTTGTAAATTTTCAGAAAATATTGTGTGGTTTTATGATATGTACTGTCTTATTATTATGTCTCGTAAGAATAGTAGCTGTAGTAATGTATAGGAAAGGTGGGTAACTAATGAAATTAAATTTTTGGGAGAAGATTTAAAGGATTTGGTTCATCTGGTGAAACACTCTAATTGTCCAGAATTGTCGGAACTTTATAAGATGAAAAAACTTACTTACACAAAATCCATCGAAATTGCAAAGCGAAATCACTTTACCAATAAATACAATTTGATATCTCGAAATAGTTCAAGGGTTTGGAAATTTGTGAATGATCGTTTTTCGAGAAGCAAACATGGGAATACTGATAATGTAATTAAGATCGATTCTGATAAAATTTCTGATAGAAAAAAAGTTATGCCAAGCATTCAGTAAGCATTTTTCAAGTGCTGCCAATGACAGTATTAATACTATGTTCGGTCCACATTTATCTAGACTGCCACCGTCGATGGATATTGCATTGCCTACAATGTACTTTTGGCCGATTTGTATGGCTGAGGTTGATGCAGCTATAAATAAATTGAAGAATACGAATTCTTGTCGGTTCGGTGGGTTTAATATCAAAACTATAAAATATATTAAACATGAAATTATACAGCCAATCGTAGAAATTCTAAATGTATCAGTGCTTGAGGAGGTTTACCCTTCTTGCCTTAAAATTGCAAATGTAATTCCGGTCTTCAAGAAGAGCGACCCTACCCTCACTTTCTACAGGAAGACTGTATCGCCTTGGAATACGTAAACCTCTGCAAGGCTGGATAACATCTTTTGTATCAGGCCGCAAAAATGAAAGTGCTATTGGGTCAGACCGAATCGGAGTTATACTCGATCGATCTCGGTGTACCGCAGGGATCGGTTCTTGGTCCCTTGCTCTTTTTGCTTTATATAAATGAAGCCGCAGTTTATTTCGAATGCTCATGTAGTATTATTTGCTGATGATGCTACGGTTGCAGTGTCATCAGATTCCAGCAATAATCTAGAGGGCGAAATTTATCGCGTTGTTTGTGAATTTGAAAGCTGGTGCAATACAAATAGGCTGATTTTAAACAATGACAGAACTTGTTGCCAGAGTTGGTAAAGTTTCTTGTTGTCATAGTTGACAATAAACTAAATTTTGTCGAACATACATCCCATGTGTGTAAAAAACTTAATCAAGCTTATTTTGCTATTCTCCAGCTAAAATCAGTTTTAGATGTGACTCGCTGCTTTGTGTATATTACTCGTTGGTATACTCTTCTATCTCCTACAACATCGTGGTATGGGGACGAGGCATAGGTTACAAGCGTGCGTTTATTATACAGAAAATAACACTGCGCTTGATGTTCGGTTTGGGACCTCGCGATAGTTGTACACTATTATTTCCTCTTCACAACCCGTGAAAGAATGTCATTAATACGCAGTATCGGGAAATCCACGCCACACAAATTGATTTAATAAAATTCGGGACATATGTTCAAGAGCACGAATCGGGAATTGCTTGACAATGAGAGCCGACGTGCTCTTGAAATATATGTCCCGAATTTTATTAAATCAATTTGTGTGGTGTGGATTTCCCGATACTGTGTATTAGTTCACAACCTGTTGACATTGCCGAGTATATACATCTACAAGGCAGTGATACATGTAAAAAATAGTCACTTATATCTATAGACGAGAGGAACTATCGGACTAGACAACGTGATCTTTGTATACCACCCAAACACCTTACATCTCTTTTCGCGAAATCACCAATGTATACCTTTGCCAAATTGTATAATGGTTTGCCTTTGCATATAAGAAAAATGAATAATCTAAAAGATTTTAAGGGAAATTGCAAAAAATTTTTAATTAATAAGTGCTGCTATTCTTACGAGGAATTTTTATCATTGTGATGCATTTCTTGTTTTTAAAATTTTTTAATTATGTTTGTTTTGACACATGCTAATATCGTAGCGATCAAACACCAAAAATGTATTGTTATTATTATTATACCTACTAAGAAAATCAACCTGTATGTGAAATTACATTTTAATCCCAATGGTTGAATAATAATTTTGTGTACCGTATCCGTTACACATTTTCATTAATCATCTAAACACCTCTTTAAATTTTTTCATTTTTTTTAATAGGTAGTGAAGACGAGGACTTCCACAAGCGATACAGCATAGACTTGGAAACCCCAGAGAAACGAAATACCTTCGCCCAACGCTTACGGGACGCTTTGCGCAGGGAGACATCTAGCGTGACCCCATCGTCAGATGATTCATCAGGTTATGCGGTCGGGATCACGGTCGGCGGATCCGGCGTGCGAGACCAGGATATCGTGTAAGCCCTGAACTCCGTTTTAATAGCGTTCGAAACAATAAATTAATAATCACCATTAGAGCACTGCAGTTTTAAAATGAGTCACCCGGAAAAATCGCTCGTTTCTGACGAGTTAATATATACTTGTTATTACCTCATCTATTTGGTTATTTCTGTTACTTGTCGTTAAAGACATGAATGAAATTTGATACAACGCTTTTTGATGTTAATAGGTGCCATTAAATTGTTTTGGAGTTAATAAAAACGTTATTCTAGTGTAAAACGTGGCGGCTCAACTGGTTTTCTATTACACGAAGAATCCCTGGACGAAAACTTTTTAAAAGATTCCCTACAACAAGAGCAGCAATGGATCGATAAATTTAGGAACAAACAATCTCATTTAAGTAGGAAAGAATCGAATAAATCTTCCGATTATAGCTTCAGTACGGAATATAGGTCGGTATAAAATATTTTCATTCTAACCACATTAAGTTGGCTTTTCAGAAATGTAAAAAAGTTGTAAAGATGTTCTCATTAAAGTTAACTGTTCACTACATACATTTATGGAATAATATAATAAGAGATTTATTCGCAAAAAAAATATATTGCTGAAAGCTCGACATTTTCCCCTTTGCGCTTTACATCAGGGCAAAGTGGAAATACAGTAAAACACGTGATTGATTTACAAACATGTTTAATTTTTGTTACATTAATGTATTATAATCACTTACAATTATCGTCGTAGTAAAAATCATTCATGGCAGTAAGATCTGCGCACAGTTCATGGGCCCATTCCTTATAAACAAAACACTGTATCCGAGTCTCGATAGGAGGAACAATATATCTATCGCCGCAAACCAGACAAAGCGTATTAAGGAAATCTTGTGGATCTTCAAATGATTCCTTGTGGTCTTGTTTACAATGTCCTCGCTTTCCTAATTTAAAACTTACTTTTCCTTTTGGTATTGGTATTCTTTCCCTTTCTTCTAGCATCAACTTGTAGAGTGAACTTGTAAAAAAAATTTGACATTTTCTCTTTCTTGTGGCATTTGCCACATATAATGCCTTGGGTATCGGTAAAATCTCCTCTAGCGATACGAAAATGTTAGTCTTTGGTGATTGTCGCCGATTTGATTCAGTTGGAGTAGTTATATGCTGGTTATCTGTATGCAAAGAGTGCATGTTGACTGATATACCTGAAGGGCCGGGTTGTGATTGCGTGGATATATCTGTTTGTAAACACTGAAAACAAGACTGAGTATTGCAAGTTGCAGTAGAAGTAAGAACTGCTTCCTTTCTTAAAATTTATCATCATCAGATAATTCCCCTATGTCATTTTGATCAGCGTGATGTACTGGAGGGATGAAATGAACCTCAGCAGGAGCAAAATCTAGACTACTAAATGCGTCTCTATTATAAGGAAATCTTCCGCAGTTCCTAAACCCATTTGTCGCAGTTTAAATGGTAGCGTTTTTTTTTTTTCGAAAGCAATTTTCACGAGTTGTGCAACTTCGAACTAGGTTATTCTTCTTTCAGAATGACTTTTCTGGTACATATCTATAGCTCTTTCAAATGGAGTCTTGAAGGGTTTATAAACAGCCACATCAAGTGGCTGAAATTTATGGGTTGTATGAGGTGGAAAGAATTACTACCCCAGAGGTTCTAGCTAAGTTAAGGGCATCCAGATTTTGGTGAGAAATACGATTATCTAGAACCAAAAATACAGGCGATTTCTTGGTTGGGCCTACACAGTCAATAGAAAACTGAAGCCATCTCACAAAAAGAGCACTGTTAATCCATCCGGAATCGGAAACCCCTCCTCTACAACCCACTGGACCACCGTCCAATAATCTTTCATTTAGTTTTTTTTTCCATTCCCATATATCAAATAAGATGGAATGAAGGTGATACTTGATGATACTTTACCATAACTTGCCATAAGTTCTCATGGAAATGATTAGCTTGCCTTTTATTAAATGTAAAACACCCAAGCATAGGAACTATGCTTGTGGGTTCTGGAGTGCGGAATGATAAATCAGGGTTTCGTCGCATAAAGCCTTTCAACCATGCGTCACCGACTTTATTGCTTTTGAATGGGAGTTCAATACCATTAAGATTAGCCACCCCAAAGTAACGTTCCTTCACAGTCTCTTTTGTTAGGCCATAAAGTCTGTTATCAAGGCCTTTGGCATAAACGCTCATTTCTCTTTCTTGCTCTGGGCTAAACAGACACCTAAATCGACCAAGTTGTTTCTTATGCGTGCCTTTTTTGATGTGCGGATGCAAAGTCCCTAATGGAATTCCGTATACTCTTGAGGCATTAGCTAGGAAAGTTTTTTGAGCTTCTTCCATTGCTAAATCTAAATTTTCTTTGGTCCAAGAGGCCTGATAGTTTTTCATTTGTATTTATTCACCATCTGTAACAATGCATGTTTTTTTTAAATAATAAACGGCGATATTAATGTCCATTGCATATATAATTAACATTTAATGATAGTGTAGTAACAGAATTAAATAAATTTAAAATTTTTTGGTTAAATAGTAAACAATTTAAATGTGTCAAATTATCAACAAATTATTAATGACTTATCAAAACATAAGTTACTGATATAATAGCGGGGAATTAATTTGAATTAACAATATAAATGTAAATTTCAACTTACCTTGAAATCTTCAAACGTTCACTGTAAACTAACAAGTGTTTTTTTTTAATCATGCAGTTGAGGGGCACTGTTTGATAATCCATAAAATGTAGTTGCAGTTTTCTACAAAATAGCCTAAACCCCATCCTTCCGCTTTGACTACCCTTTTCCACTTTGCCTGTTCTTCCCCTACATTTCGTATTTTCCACACACGATTGAATAAAATTCATTTTGACAGTTCCGAATTAGAAGAGGTTTACGAGCAATTCTCAAGGTGGTTGAAAAATCCAGTCATCGAAACGGACAAAGGAACGAAGAGGGAATTAGACTCCAGAGATTTGGCCGTGGTTCAATTTGCCGGCTCCCTCCTGAAAAGAACTTTGAGCGAATCCTTCGCCGGAGTACCTCTGACGGAAGGTGGTTGTGAAAACACCCTCGGAGTGATATCTAGCGGCGCTAACAAGAGGAATAAGTTAATCTTAAATGCCAAATCGATGAGTTTGGAGTTGGCCAGGCAAAAGCATCGTTTGGCAGCGCAATTGGTAAGGAACCCCAACTATGGCGTAACTGCTCGTAACCTTAGGAGTATAGGTATTAGGTGCTTAAGTATTGTAACAAATTACGTCGCTGACTGATATCACCATTCAGATTTTTTCTTTTTTTTTGAAAAAAAAGCAAAGTGCGTAAGTCGAAAATAACTAAGGCTAAAAATTAATTTTATGTATAATGCAGAGCGAAAGAGCTGAATCTTTACTGGAGGAGCATGTTCCTCGGCCCGTGCTCGAAGATAATGCGATAACAAAAGACAGTGGCGACACGAAAAGTAAAAGAAAAACGTGGGTTCTTTCGTACGCCACTCAAATTATTCAAACGCTTGGAGATATTTGCGTGAATGTAGCGATATCTCAAGAAAGTGATGAACAGGTAAAAAAAGTGCGAACGCAGCATGTTAAACGTCTCCGCTTATTGCTTTTTAAAAAGGTTTTTTGTAACTTTCCGCTTTTGTACCTAATAATTCAAAACTAAATTAAACGTATTATATACGTATATATTATCGTGCGTCAAAGTGACAGAGATTCTAACCTAAGAATGTTGTACCAACGATAAAAATCATTGCATCTTAGGTAACAAACAATTTAAATGACAGGTATTGCAATTTTAATTGATTCAGAAAGAACATTAAATTTTGAAGTTACCTACTGCAATTAAAATTATATAAAAATATATACAAGTTTGCCTAGATACCTTAATTACCGAAGTGTTCGTCTCACCCTCTTCTTAATTTTCCAATTTTCTTCAAAGCGTTTTCTTATTCTTCCATCATTCTTCTTTTAACTAACTTCTCTTAAATAGGCAATGGTGTTATTGGCCAAAATTTACTTTACTCATGAACTTTCCTAGCTAATTTCTCTCTTTGCTCAAAATACTAAGCGATTCGATGATATAACTCTTTCGATTTTTCTAAACAACACATTATCCATACTGGTACCCCTAGCACTGTCATATTCAGAGTATGCAAAGTACCTACACAACATATGTACCTTGCACATCTTTAACTATAAAACCATAGAAACCTCATCCATAAATTTGAACCATAATTTATCATCTATGATTACCAACTTCTGTACAGTAAAGATTACAAGCGCGTTTATCTTCTTGAAAATCAAATTTTAAGCAGAGTACCTTTAACACTATTCATACTTCGCACATTCCATTCCATATTAGCGCACAATCATATGTTTAATTTCAGTTATAATTGCACCTATTTTCTTTCATATTGGCTGCGTTCGCCAGACAACGTTGAAACAACTGTTAAGTTTCATTTTTTTATCTCTCGTTGTATACAACATGTTTACTAAGCAAACGCCATTTTTTTCAGCAGATATGAAACTTGCTTTATTTACGTTTGAAAATCAGCGCAAAACATAACCTATTCCCCCCATATCTGTTAAAACGATTTTAAGAAAGAGGCTTTATAGAATGTAAGAGAAACAAAATCCTAAAATGTTCGTAGAATTGATTATTTGAATATCTGGGAACAGTGACTTCGAAGTAATTCTTATTCTTTGAGGTAATATTACGAGGATGTATTTGAAAGCTCGGATCAAAAATTATGTTTTGATATGGTGTTATTACTATTCTCTAAAGTATAAAATAATAATATAAAAAATAAGAAAAACTAACAGTAACGCCATAAGCTCAATGTGATATTACACTTAAATTTCCAACTGCTACCACAATCACAACAAACCTTAAAATGAACGTTCAAAAACACTAAACAAGGTGAGTAAACGCGTTGTAAACATTGGGGCAGCGATTTGCGTCTTTCGAACGCAGCCACTAATTTCACCCTGTCATTAATTTAAACTGTCCGCAGTTGTACCACAGGTTCCACTTATACTAGGCGCACATCTTTAAATATAAAAATTACTATACAACAGGATTGTTTTGTGTTACCAACTCCAAACAAATTTAACCGTTTTTTTTTTATTTTTCAAAATAAAATCAAACTAATTCAATTACAAACGCTATTATTAAAATGATTTCTTTTATTACATGTTTCAGCTATCGCAAATCGCCCAAAAACCAGACAACGGAATCAAAAGCGTGACTACCGGAAACTGGGGTTGTGGTTCCAAAAAAGGAGAGGTTCAATTGAAAGTAATGATCCAATGGTTGGCAGCGAGCGTAGCTGGTATCCCGGTTTTGATTTATTATACAGCCGGTCATACAGATTTAGCTCCACTCGATACCATCTACAGATTATTGAGGGATAGGAGATGGAATGTCAAAGATTTAGCGCAGGCAACATTGCGATATTCGTCCCACGTTTTGCACGGCAGAAACGAAGGCACAACGCTCTTTGAGGAATTGATCGGCATAGAGAAGAACTGAAACAATAGAACACCAATAGAATAAACATATAAACATATTACATTATAATAATCTAGTCAACAAATACAAGTGGCAAACGAATATTCTTCTATACGTAACATATTACAACCATGTCAGCTTCTTTATCATATTTTTAGATACATATATTATATTATTATACATATATTTGAAGGCCAAGTTGTTAACTTTTTTTGAAATAAACTTATTTTGAAGTTTTATCTGATTTATTAGATATCTTTCATATTTACGCGAAACGGGGATATTCTGCTCCGGCAGGTTGTTTATCGTAAAATTTTAGGGGTTTCTAATTTATCATATTTGTAGCACTACTTTTCAAATGTCATCTTGACAGTTATTTAGTAAAAATACCATAGTAATTTCCAATAGCACCTAAATCGTCTAACAAATTTAAAATGAGCAACCAAAAAGACGATATGGCCATGGAAATAGAACCGTCACCTGATATTTCTCGGAGTAGCACCATGGATGCAGACAACGAGAAAAATGTTATGGCATCGGGAACTACAGCCTCAATCACCTGCTCTCTACATCCCCTAGTTATAATGAATGTATCTGAACATTGGACGAGAGAACGTGCACAAAATTTATCTGTACAGAGAGGTGGAGTTCAAAATTATGTGACAACTGGTGCGATAATTACAAAACTATTCTTGTTTTAGTTATCGGTGCCCTTATAGGAAAACAAAAAGGTAGAAATATAGAAATAATGAACTCTTTTGAATTAGTTTTTACTATTATTGGAAAAGATGTGATTATTGATAGGGATTATTACAATCTTAAAGAAGGGCAATGTGCGTATACAAACTTATTTTATTCATACAATTTATAAAATTACTTCTAGTTAAACAAGTATTTAGCGATATGGATTTTATTGGATGGTACACGACGGGTGATGCACCAAGCTCGGTAGATATTAAAATACACAAACAAATATGTGAAATAAATGAGTCCCCAGTTATGTTAAAATTAAATCCATACGATAAAAACATTGATGTAGGTAAGTGTTATTAAAATTTATAAATTCTTCATGGTATATATTTCTAGCACCTACCAGTTACCCTTTATGAATCTGTAATTGATTTAATTAATGGCGAAGCAACAATGCTATTTGTGTCTCTGACATACACATTGGCAACGGAGGAAGCCGAGCGGATTGGTGTCGACCACGTTGCTAGAATGTCATCAACAGATGCAGGAGAAAATTCATTAGTTGCCGAACATTTAACAGCTCAACATAGTGCGATAAAAATGTTATATTCGAGGGTAAAATTGGTTTTGGAATACATTAAAGCCGTGAAGAAAGATGAGATCCCTAGGAATCACGAAATATTGCGAGAGGCATATTCCTTATGCCATAGACTGCCTGTGATACAAAGTCCACGGTTCCGTCAAGACTTTTATAATGTAAGTTTATCTCTAAAACTTCAATCTAACATTTTGAGCTTACATGCATTACTCCATCCAGTGCTACTTGCATCTACTATCTTTGCTTTAACAATGTTTACAAAGGATGGACTGACCAGTAACATACCGATTAAGGGACATAACAAGTGTCGAAACAATTCAGACCTATTATCATTATTTTCTCTACACTTTAATTTATTTATTTTTCTTTTTAGCAATGTAACGATGTCGGTTTGATGACCTATTTGGGTACCTTAACGAAAGGATGTAATGATCTAAATCAGTTTGTGAATAAATTCAATATCCTCTACGACAGACAAGGTATGGGTCGCAGAATGAGGGGCATCTTTTTCTAACTTACAGAATTAAATATTTATTTACATAGTAAAAAAAAAATTGTATGGATTATGTAATTAGGAATATAATAATAATGATTTCTACTTTATAGTCTCGTATATAATTTTATTTTAAA
>JARFOC010044949.1:0-22319 GCA_031763485.1 Osmoderma eremita | reverse complement strand
TTTTTAAATATATTTTTATATACTTAATTTTTTGAACGTACGTGCCATCTATTGGCAGAAATCTTCTTTTCTTAAGTTGTACATGGCAAATAAATAAAATTAGAATATATTACCGCCCTAAAATCTCACCACAACCATTATTTTGGTAAGATATTATTATATAGTAATTATATTGAAACGAATTCTATTTTTTTGACAAAAAATAGAGACAAAAATATAGACAGCTACAAAATTAACAACTCCCTCGTTGCTAGGATAAGAACATAACGAAATTTTAAAAATATAAGCAGAAGATACAAAAATTATGTAATATTGGTTGATTTCTAAAACCCTCATAAAATGAACAGTAATAAACCAATCAATGACCTCTTCCTTTATTTATATCATGAATTTACATATATACGCCTCATAGGAAATCAAGTAATCTGCAGCGAGAAATGTCTTTGTGCCATAAATAATTCGTAGCTGCACTGATTGTGAGTAAAAATATATTTAGTTCATTTCAAAAATGCCCACGGTATCCATAAACATTACGACGGCAATTACATATGCATAAGCGTAAATGGTGTCTTACATTCCAGCACAAAACAATATGGGTTACAGGACATTAAAGGAATCGTTAAATGAGAAAGTAAATAATTACTATGCCAAAAAGTTTACGACCTCCTTGCGTATTCTCCCATGGGAGGAGCTGTTACAAATCTGTTTGCGCGCCCGACGGATCATGACTGATATTATATGACGAAAATATATCGAGAAAAAGCAAATTGGGTGTGCTCCGCGCGCTTGCCAGTAAAAAAAAATACTTGTAAAACGTTTGCCAAAGCTCCGAATCTTGGAACCCCGAAAACACTTGCGCCAGAACAGGCTGACAAATCTGCACACGACGATATTCCGAAACGGTAATTTCAACAAACACGACGCAGCACGGTTACACCAGCGTCCGCCAATCAGAATTCTTCCTTAATTCGTACACATGTTAGTGCACCGTGAATGTTGGTTGATTCACACGTACGAGTCGGGCGAAATGAATACGAAACGCTGGTGGTATTTTGAGAGGCACTAAAAAATATTAAGCATTCCAGAATAGTGAATCATAAAATTAAAGATATGAATAACTGATATGAATGAAATTTTGCTGGTATTTCTATGATCAAATATTGTTTTAAATTACATTGATTAAATAATTGGAGATTATAAAAAAAAAAACGTAAAAATAGGCCGTAGTGGTCTAGTGGGTTGGTTACTAGACTACTAAACCGAAGGTCCCGGGTTCGATTCCCGGCCGTGCCAATAACATCGATGGCGTTTTTTCGGGCACGGCTCGACTCAGGCTGTAAAAGTGAGTACCTGTAAGTCAAATTCTCTAGGGTAATAATAATAATAATATAGGCGGTCGGCTCGTAGCACTTGCCACGGTACAGAACATTGCCAATATACAAATGCAGAAGGTGATGCTTTGGGCAGAGAGTAACAAGGTCCAATTTAATGATGCAAAATCTCAAGTAATGTTAATGACAAGAATTGATGAGTAAAGAGTTAAATATATTTCTAAATTATGATGTCTTGAAGCAAGTTAACAATATAAAATATCTGGGTATATGTATAGACAGCAAATTTAAATTTGACGAACATGTGAAATATATAAGTGAAAAATGTAATGCACTCATCAACATTTTGGCAAATCTGCAAAAATTTAGTGGGGAATCAAGCAAGAGGCCTTGAGTACTATTTATAAAGGCGCAGTTGTACCTATTCTGTCATATGCTATACCGATATGGAAAAATGCTTTACAGCAGAAAGCAAACCAGGAAAAAATTGAAAGAGTACAAAGGCTAATGAATGTAAGGATATTAAAGGGATTTAGGACTCTATCGTACGATGTATCATGTGTACTTACGGGTAATTCCCATATAATTTTGAAATTAAAAGAGATATCAAACATCTATGTGAAATTAAATGTTGGTGAAGTAGTTAGGGTGGGTAGTGTTCAGGAATACAGGGTAAGAAAACGCCTAATGATTAGAGAACAGGAAAAATATATTGTGGAGAAGTGGCAGATTAAATGGACAAATACCCGTAAAGGCAAAATAACAAAAGAATTTTTTCCGGACGACAAAATTATATTACCATATTCTCAAAAATTACGACCATGGAACATGGAAAAATTAAAAGTTATTTCTACAAGTTTAAAATACTAGACAGCGATGAGTGTAAATTTGGTTTGGGGGTTCAAACTGTTGACCATCTGATTTATGTTTGTGCTATATTAGACGGAGAAAGAGAAGCATTAATTACAGATGTTAACAAAGAAGATGTTTGGCCGGTTACAAAATCACAATTGATAGAGTATCACAGAAGTTGTTTTCTCCAGTTTATCGGAAAAATTGAATTTGAGAAATTGTCATGAAAATGTTACTATAATTTTGTGCAATGTTAATGTATTTAAATTTAATAGCATGTAATATTGTAAAATGGAGCATGCCGAATAAATAAATTAATTTACAAAAAAGGCCCGAAAGGCTGAAAAATTACAGACCACACCCTGCCATTCTCTATGGGCCTTAAGGCCTGCTAAATGGGACTATTATTATTATTAAACGTAAAAATGCGAAATACATATACAGTATGTCGCACGATGAACTGCATCCATCAATATATGGAAAGCTACTAATCAGGAAAAAACAAAACAGGAAAAATCTGAAATCTGGTCTACTCAACCAAAATATATAGCACTTCTGCCTATATAGGTGTGTTTTAAATGAAACATCCTGTATATTTTTATATTTTTGAAGTGTTCTTAAAATCCTACTTCAAATTCGTTGGTACCAATAAGTTCATTGGTCAATGAAATATTTCAATTCTTTTCACAAAAATAACATATGCAAGCCTATTTAAGGGATATTATCACCGCATTCAAAATAAACTCGAAGCATATATAAACGCTGTTCGTTCGTTTTAGAAAAAAAAAATCAACTTGGCAGATCGAAGACATTTGTTTTTTTCAGACAACTTGATTCACTAAGTCATCACATTGTATGTAGCACCGCATACATTTCGATTGGTGCTCGTCATTTGTTTCCAATGCTAGTGGTATTTTCACACACGACTAAATAATTATTTTGTTACTTTTTTAGAAATTTTGCTTATGTAAAGGTATCAAAAAAAGATTTCTGCCAATAGCCGGCACGTACGTTCAAAAGATGAAGTATATAAAAAATATATTTAAAAAATATATGTATAAATATACTTCTGGGATCACACAACACGTCTGATTGTATAGTTCCAGGCATTCCTCACGTACAGACAGCTGTTTCGGACTCACCTAGTCCTCATCAGTGCACGTCGGAGGAATGCCTGTCGCTCGTTCAATACGCCGTATCGTTAACTAAACGTTAGCACATGTCTTTAGTAAAATCTCAGAGACATC
Source organism: Osmoderma eremita (assembly GCA_031763485.1). Lineage (NCBI taxonomy): Eukaryota > Metazoa > Arthropoda > Insecta > Coleoptera > Scarabaeidae > Osmoderma > Osmoderma eremita. The sequence continues at coordinate 18,889 of JARFOC010044949.1, read as the reverse complement.
TAACGCCCGGCCGAGGATTTATGGCGTAATGTCCATACGCCATACAGTAGAGTCTAATTTTTAAAAAAACTTGGGCCTTAAAACTCTTAAGGGCTATAAATAATTTTATCAACTTATTTTATAGCCTACACCCAGCCATTTAATTTTGCGTTTCAATTATTAAAATCGGTGTATGAAGGCGGTGTTTTTTTATACGACATCCTGTATTTTTTAATTCACATAAATTCATAATTTTAGTGCATGTTATAAATATCTTTGTTTAAACTATAGCTTAAACTTTAGTACCTACTTGAATTCTTTTCTTATGAATACACTGAATAGTTAGAATGACTTACAATCAAAATAAAACAACTAAAATGAGAAAGCTGCATGAAGAAGCTGTAGAAGAAAAGGGTAATGTATGACATACTGAAATAAGCGCTTAACCACGACCTTTCGTCTTCACTCTAAGGTGAAGAGCAACAAATATCTTTGAAAAACAATTAGTTACTCATGGAGAAAATAAATCAGGGCCTATCCTTCAGAATAATTAATAATGATCTTATTTCAATATGTTGATAAGCATAGAGCAAATGCCAAAAGCCAAGCTGTGTTCTAGTTGCGTTGTATATGTGTTTGTTTAGAGTCAAATAAAGCGCATCCCATAAGCATAATGATAAACTGCATCTTGTGAAAGCGTTTCCTCTTACCACCGCAGGTTGTGAATTAAGATATTCGCTCAGGGCAGACGTGTAAGTGTACGGGCGATATTTATGTTCTATCCTGTCAAATTCCCTGTTCAATACTGAAGAGCGGACCTTATAAACCATAGGATTCGATGTGACCACCGTAAGCCTTTTGTGGCCAACGTACGGAACAATCCTATCGTAAGTATGAACCACATGTACCTAAACAAGATACTTAGATAAATAAATTATATGTATGGTACATTCATTGTGCATAGTTCGATACTCAAGAAATAGCTTTCCCGAAAAAGCAGGTTTGCTTCATTCGCATTCCATGGCTTAGTGACTTTACAAGAAATTAACCGTCAAACACTGTGATTCAATTCAAAATGATACTAACTAAGTTAAAATACGGGTTTATTCTTTGAAAGAATCTCTTTAAGCTTATTACTTTTCTTGTAATACCTGCTCCATGTAATTCCAAATTTTATTGAAATCAGTGGATTTGGAACCAAGTACGGGAAGTCTACCTAAAATGGGATACTGTGGTAAAACGGGAAACCCTAATTATTTAGCAGTACATGCAGCGCCATTTGTTGTGCAATTGACCTAATAGTTCCTATCAGTGTATGAGTAACCTTCAGCAGTTTGACATAAATCGTAACTGGTGCAACCTCGCTAGGTGAGTTTTTAAGTTGTTAGCATGTTTCTTAGATCTACAAACATAAGCTTTTCGCCTTTATGGCCAATGAGATAATGGCGATAATTCTTCTACCAGTTGCTAGCACATAAACGACCACGTAACGTGTGAAATTTTAAGATTATATTCTTATATGGAGAACGTGCAGGCATTTTTTGTTTACATGCGGATGTGAAGATAGAATGGGACGGATGTATCCCATTTTGGAAACACAATGCTCGTTTTCTGTTTTAATTTGAATACGATTGCGGTGAACATAGTCGCTATTTTTTTTGTATTTCAGAATTAAGCTACTATTAGCAAATATGGCAGCTCGGGAAACAACTCGTCAGTCTTGGTCCGAGGAAGGAATGGCGAAAGCAATTAGATCGGTGTCAATAGGTAAATATGGTTACTTAAGAGCGACAAAAGTTTTTTCGGTACCAAAAGCACCCTTGAGCAGACAGTGAAAAACTTGAATAAAAAAATTACCTGGCTTGAAAAGGCTTGAGGAGTAGACAACAAACTTTTTCGGGCCAAATGGAAGAACAACTTGTTGTCTACGTAAAAACAATGGAGAGCGTGCTTTTTGGATTAACGTCTACAGATGTGCGTAGGTTGGCGTTTCAGTTAGCAGAAAGGAAAATTTGAAACACTGTTTTAATGAAAATAAAAAAATGGCTGGTTGGGTTTGGCTCCGATCATTTATGAAAACAACCTTTCCCTGAAGAGACCTGAAGCAACATCGGCAGCTCACGCTAGGGGCTTCAATAGAACTACCGTGGAAAATTTTTTTGATTTTCTGGAGTCCCTGCAAGATAGATACGCGTATGCACCATCTAGAATATTCAACGTCGATGAGACAGGCTTAACAACTGTGCCGGGGCGTCCATCTAATGTGATTGTAATGAAAGGTAGAAAGCAAGTAGGAACTTTAACCTCAGCAGAATGGGGAACACTATGCACTGCGGTTATATGCGTGGATGCTGCAACCATGATTCAACCACACCCAAAAGCAGCATTAAAAAGGCCTGCGAAAACTACAAGCAGAGGTAAAGCTGCCATCTTGCCAGAATGACAGTATGGAGGCGAAACGACGAAAAGTGCCAACCAGTAAATTGCCGTCTTTGAAAGGAAAGGGACTATCGAAGGGAAAATCAGTAAAGAAAATCTCCAAACCACAGAAAATAGTTTGACCGAAAAGAAGATGAAGCAACAAACAAGACTAGAGACCAAAAAGATGTGAATGGAAAAAACAAGACCAAATACAAAAATACCAAAGAAATAGGCATGACCAAAGAAAACAGTGATGACGAAGAATATCCTGTGTGCTTTTATTGTAAAATACATTTTCTAAGCACCAAACCTGATGACCAGTGGATACGGTGCAGTTCCTGCCAGAGATGGGTCCACGAAGCTTGCGGTGTATCCGACAACAAAGCCAGTTATTTCATATGTGATCTGTACTTGAAAATATAATCCCATTTTAGAAACACTACTGATCCCGTTTTAGATATATATGTTCCTAAATTGGGACATTTGATTCGCGCAAGAAATTTTTTTTTGTTCTATGTTCATTACTTTCGTATGTTATGTTTATTTTTTGAAAAAAGTTATGTTTGGTGGATCCAACATGAGGGTTGTCCGTGATTTTGTACTTAAACTTCTTTTTAAAACCAGATCCAAACCTTAAGTATCCCATTTTAGGTAAACTTCCCCTATCTACTTATATATTAAATGGTATTAAATATTAAATTATATACATTTAAAATATGTATTTGTGGGTTACACTTTCTTGTTTGTTATTTCTTATTGGTAGGTCAAAAGAGTTACGCCATCACGACGTATACTGTTCGAAAACTGCACAAAATAACATATTAAAATAAAATTTATTTGCAAACAAGTTTTTATAACACTGTAAACTTCTAGACATACAGGGCTCACCATTCAAAATAAACTACTAGAGAAAAAGTTTAATCAAAAATTTGGCAATAGCAAGGCAATTAATAGACTATAGCAATGCATGCAATGACACTGGACATGTTTATTTAAAAAGGCAAGTAATGAGATGTCTCTATCGTTCCAAACACTTTCCTAGCCAAAAATTACGATAGTTTAAAATATCTGAGGACAAATTTGTGTGTGAATACACCGTGAAGTGTATATTTTGTATAAATATTCATTCATTGTATAAAAAAGTAAGCAGAAATGTAATGTAACTTTAAAACGTGTAAATCTGGTGCTGGTGATTTGAATATCTAGCTTAAATCGTTCCCAAAATATTTTTAGAAATATTCGGTATCTACACCAAATGGTCGTACACGTTAACACTTTGAAATCTACTAGCTTTATCGAAAAAAGTTTTAACCAAAAACTTAATAAAATATACATATTAATAAATATAAGATGGCATATTTTGATTTCTATTGGTCATTTACATTGGGCGAAGCGCCACCATACGGTTAATTTTCACACTACTCACAGAGGGAGCGCTTAATTCCGAACAAACAATTATTAACACCCACCCAACCTAAAATGAGTATTAGATGAGATATTTTGAGAAAATCAAAATTAAAATATATTGAAGTTCCACTTTCTAGTTCATAAAGATACCTTTTAGTCATTAATATCTTATTAATTCTTTTGTTAAATAATAAATGCTCTTTACGTTTTAGATGATATGACCAACATTAAACCTTTGGTCTGAAACTTTTTTCGCTAAAACTTGTGATTTTCAATGTATTAAGGTGTCAGATGGTAAATTAATCTACTGTATCCTAAATATATTTTCAGTCAATTTTGAATCAACAACATCTATAATCAATAACTATCTTTTTTTCTAATTTAATATTTTCCTACCGATTATGCATGCATATCTTCAACATATAGGCAACTAAAGTTGTTTTCTAAACGACCTAATTATGCCGTTGAGCGCTGTATATAAAATATTCAAATATTTCTAAGGCAATTTTCAATTTTATATGCCTCTAAAATCACTATTTTCTTTGAGGAAACTACACACAAAAATGATTTTTACGAAACGTTAATAAAATATGTACCTCTAAATGAAAGAAAACTGCTTTGAATAATATAAAATATTAAGATCCAATATTCCCCAACTGGATTTCTAAATATTATTCTCATTATGCCCAAGGTGCCTTGCTATTTATAGAATTGCTATTACTTCCAGGTGAACCATAATTACCTGTATTATTCTGTTCTGAACTTTGTATAATCTCAGTTCGTTCCGCAAAGAATAGTTTCAGTATTCCACTTCTTTTGCGTTTATTTTATATCCTATTAAAGTTGAACTGATTTAAATGTCTACAAGAAATTTAAATGCATGTGCTTCTCTCCAGGAAATAGATTTAAATTGCAGGGCGTTTAATTTAATTTTAGAGAAGAACATACAGGTTGTCTTATAAAGAAGACGAGTTCGTAGCGTTTTTATTTATAGGCCGATTTTAATAATTGAAACTGAAAATTAAGTGGCACGCGATTAAATAACTATTTTGTTACATTTCTTTATTTTTTTTTATGTAAAGGTATGCTTGTGGTACATTGTTGTTTTCAGAAAAAAATTCTCCATGGAATCATAAAAAAAGTTAGTCTAATAAGAGAAAACTTGGCCCTAAAACCTTAAAACGCTTAAGGACTATAAATAACTTTATCAGCTCATTTTACAGCCTACATCCAGCCATTTAACTTTCCGTTTCAATTATTAAAATCGGCCTATAAATAAAGGCGCTGCGCACTGGTCTTTTCTTTATAAGACAACCTGTATAAGGTTAGATATTCAAGATAGCGATTACCTTGATTTAATACAATATAAGACGTGAACTTACCTTTCCAAGACCGGGTAGGATCCTAACTTGCTTCGACAGAGCTGGCGTCTTCAGGCGGAAGTAGGTAAACGAAAACAAACAAAAAATAAGGACAGTTAGTAGAGGAAATTACATTTTAAATCTTATACAAGTGCTATTGGATATTAACATTAATTGCTTACAAATAAATTAGCTCTGTTAGTGAAATATTAAAAGATATTCTTCGCACTATTTCAGTGTTGATGATATAGAGAGTGTTGCGTTTGTGTGTTTGCTAAATCGACTGCATCCATTGTCCACAAGTAATAACATCTGTATAAAATCGTTTGTGTTAGTAGGAGAGAGGACGCAAGGCCGCTTACTAGGAGGGAAAGAGGTATAAGAAAAAATCTAAAGGAATCTACCAACTAGAATGTCTAAATATCTAAAATAAAACGAGATGGTGTAATTTTAGGCATATGTATTATTTTATTAAAATATATAATATATAAATCCAATTCTATAAATACAAAATATACACAAAAATTTAGAATTACCTAGAAACATTGCTCGTGTCCAATCTAACTATTTTCTTATGATATAGAAATATATTTTTCCTACCTAAATCAAATATTGTTAGTGGAGTTAATACTTTCACATAAGTTAAGACGAATGTTAATCCTTTTTCTGAGTGTAACAAGTCAAGCTAACAACGTTTGTAAACGGCTATATACAATATTGATATTATATATGTAAATATCTATATTAGTGAAGTTAGACTCGATAATAATCTATTGACAGTTTGTTCCATCAGTAAAGACAGACATAATCCTAAACTATTACATCTTACGCGCGTGGAATCGTTCAAAGGCCAACTAATACTATCTCAATCACCAATCACACATCATTTTTGATACAACTTATCCCCTTACTCATAATATCTATTTAGCGAGTGCGAATTTAAGGTTAATTTTGACAAACTTATCGGATTCTACTGATGGAACAAACGTCTAAGATGACACCGCCTCTTTCTTAGACCCGATAGGAGTAATGACGGTAGCTAGTACCGCCCGGTAATCTACCAGAAGTGGTAGAACTGTAGCTTGACTGATAGCCACCAGGCCCGTCTCCGGAGCTGCGCGACGAACGCTCGGTGTTGTACGAATAAGAACCAGGACCGGCGTCAGAAGAACGGCTCACCCGTTCGCTCGTTGTATAAGAACGTGTCGAAGGTCTGGCATAAGGATCACCGCTCCTAGACTCGGTGGAAGTTTGATATGAATAAGAATATTGCTGCTCGGCGGCACGACGTGAAGTGTCGGGAGCATCGCGCACCGTATAGTATCTTGGAGTCTACGAAAAAATAAGGAATACAACTGTTACTCTCGGGTATTAAAAAAAAAAAAAGATTTGTGGAAAAGAGTTTATTATGTTGCATGTGTGTTTGAGTATAAAGCCGTATAATAAATAATAGAAGAAAAGATGTATCGCAAATCATCAAATCCTAGGAAGTATTCATCTATTCCACTAACAAAAGGAAGCGTCCGAGAGGAAGAGAATAGAATGAAAGTATAAAACTTGATATTTAACCAGGTGTCAAAAGCTCGCTTGCAATATTTTGACAACATATTAATATTATTTTCCTGAATGTATTAAGATAATTGAAGAATTGAAAAACGGCAAATCTCTGAAAGATTAAGATGACAACGAAGTTATTTGAATGATCGTGCACTTTTAATAAATTCACAAGAAGAATAAAATCGAAATCCATCAAATGGATGTGACGACACCACATTACCACCATTCTATTTTAAAAAAGGGTGTCGGTTGCCATGGCAACAATATGAAAGAAAATACAAACAAGTTAAAGATCTGATAGCTAGTATGCCTTGGAAGAAATCAGAACTTATATATTTAATGGTTCTTTGCAATTCCAAAATTGAATTGAAGAATTACAATTTGATGTTCGATGTACATATGTACCAGGTGTGTAAATTAAGTAATGAGACTAACAACGTAGCGTTTGATATGGCAAGACGGGAAGCACGTGGCATGGAGGGGCGACAAGTGGACATTGTAATACGCGTTCAAGTAAGTTTGAACTCGATCAAGTCATTTGGTTGTCCGTTGTCGTTTTTCCGTGAACCCGGACTTCGTAGTGCGTTCTACAAATGAAAGACCGAGCAACGATGTGCTACCAGATTTTGCGTCAGACTTGGCCAAAGTGCAACAGAAACTTTTGCAAAACTTCAGCAGGCCAACGCCAGAGCATGGAATGGCACACTTCAGGCTCTCCAACGCCCAAGAAAGCAAGAATGAGCAAATCAAAGACCAAGAGCATGCTGATTTGTTTCTTTAATAGCCAGGGAATCGTTCACAAAGAGTCCGTGCCTCAAGGACATACAGTTAATCAACATTTTTACCGAGAGTTTCTCGAAAGACTCAGAAAAAGGGTCATGCGTGTGAGACCAAACATCAAGAACGATTGGATCCTGCACCACGACAATGCGCCTTGTCACACAGCAATTTCCACAAACGGTTTTTTGCCCAGTAAAAATATTTCTGTGGCTCCTCAGCCTCCTCAGTCACCTGACTTGAGTCCTTGTGACTTTTTCCTCTTCCCAAAATTGAAAATTCATCTGAAGCGACATAATTTTAGGAAACTCGAAATCGTTCAAACGGCTGTAACCAACCAGCTAAAGGCGATTCCAATATCCGAGTTCCAGCAGTGCTATGTGGAATGGAAGAACCGTCTCCAATGCCGTGTGGCTTAGCAAGGGAGTTATTTTGAGAGAGACAACGTTCAATTGTAATTATATTCAAATAAAAATATCAGATCAGTCTCATTACTTAATTTACACACCTCGTACATTATATTCGAAAAACGCAAACAACATAAATATTTCAAGCTGTAATTCTGTGGTAGATGTTGGGCGTAATGGTGCTTGCAATAAGCATTCTGTAGAAATTTGCCGGTATTTTCAAATAAACAAAGTTATTATACACCCGATTATACTCGAATTACATACCCCCTTATCTCAGTGTAACGTTACAAGGACAATCGTAAAATTATCCCATCAACACGAAATAATAAAGTAAGACGAAACGGCACTGAAACTGAAAACCGGGTGTCTTAAACGGATGTGTTAAAGAACCTATTGCCGTAAACAATAGAAATTAAATATAATTAACTCCTTTCGTAAGTAAAGATAGCAAGGACTGTGGGGCAGCACAATAAACACACTGTTCGGATTACTCCTTCCCGCACAAGTATTAATTAATTAATTCGGGACGACACCTGTTTCGGGAATACGTGGATTCCCATTATCGAGTCAATCCACGTATTCCCGAAACACGTGTCGTCCCGAATTCATTAATACTTTGTGCGGGAAGGAGTAATCCGAGCAGTGTGTTTATCCTTAACACACAAGTGTCTTCAGTGGAAAGCGTCAAATTCGAAGGCGACCCAGTAATTAAAATAGAATTGACAATCCCGTAGATACTTGAAATGAAAAGCGTCTGGAGCCAACAGCAAAGACAGAAACCGTATTATAGAACAAAGCCTTGAAGATTGGAAAAAGAGGATAAAAAGTGCGTTAACCGCCAAGACAGAACACACGGTTAATTTTAGATACAAGGTTTCGATGGCTGCGATGAGTCGATTTGGGTCAAAACTAAAAATATTTCCGACAGAACTCTCCGGCTTTCGATTTCAACCGTGCACGAGAGGTGCCTTAATTGAAAACGGCGTGGTCTAACACATTTCGGCAATTATCGCAAAATTTTACACCCAAAAAGCCTCGCTCGAGATTGATTGATGCGCTTAAGTGAAAAGATACGTTAATGCGGTGAAGTTTGTCGGTGAGCTTAATGGGCTTTTGGAAAGAGAAAATCTATCAGCTTTGCCGTTAGTTTCATACAGGTTTCATGTTCGGTATCAACATCGATTAATATTTGCGTGTATCTATTAAAATTAAGCCGAAGTAACGCATATTTCTGTGATTCAAAGTCAAGAGAATCTATTAAGGATTGTGTAGGTTAATTATATATTATGTACAATATACTACAACAAAAAAAAACAAAAATAACATTCACATAACAAAATCTAACGTTAAACTGTAAGCAAATCTTTTTTGTATCTGTTTATTCAATAGTTAGTAAGTATGCCGTGTTTCTAGAAAAATATATAAATATACGCCAGTGCAAAACTATCAGCTGATGAAGCACTATTCTACATAACAAAACTATGCAAATTTAGAGCAATTGCCTAATAAAACATGATAAAACCGGGTTGTATTGTTGAAAATTAAACTAAAACTATAATTGTTGTTTTTGCATATGTTTTTTCTAGGTGTACCTACTTCATTGATAATTCTTCCCTCATACTATTAAAAACTTTCAAGGTAATTTTAGTTATACTACTGATGTAGTGGCTTTTATATCCACATTTATGAATTTTATATATGTACTTGTCTAAATCCAAGTAAGGTGCATAGGTAATTCCTATCAGTAAAATAAAATTTTGATTTATTTCTGAAGCTTGTTTGGTGTGTTTAGAGTTTAGATCTAATTTCTAAGCCTATATAGGACCTAAAACAAAGATGGAACTTGACCTTACTATTTATTATAGAAAACCGTCAAGCTATAGCCTATATATATATATTTACAATTAGATACCCTTCAAAATTATCAAAAATTTTGAAAAAGAAATAGTAATAAAAAGTGTAGAAAATGCAAAATGGTAATTTTTATATAAGTGTGCTTGCAAAAACGATGGCGTATTCTTAAAATCAGTTTTCAAGGATTACAAATATCTAATTGATGTAGGCATCTTATAGCATCATACATTGTGAATAATTTTCTGAAAAATATGGTTATTCATGGAACGCTTTTTCACATTTTAGCATGGTAACATAACCTTGCTTATAAGTTCCCATATATAGAAAAACGTCTACACTAAAATAATTTCTAAAAATCCCACTTTTATAAAAAAAAAATTTATCTTAGAAATGAATGACTTTAGGTAAAGAGAGTGCTTAATAAAAATAAAAATACCTAAACTGATCTTTCTTCTTATGATATAAAATACAGGCTGATCCATTTAAAATAATTAGAAAATTGTATTTAAGTTTTGACTCGCCCTGTGATCTTGACAATTTTGAAAAAATATCACTCTGCTATAAAATTGGGCCAATACCAAAAATAAAGACCTTGAACTGACAGTGATTTTTATATAAAATTGATCGTAACTTCTGAAACACACTGTATAATTCAATTCAATTGTACATTGGAAGTGTGAGGCATGAGCTTAATCTAAATCCGAAATAATATGTGGGGTGTTCCATTTAAGAAAACGTATGTTAGGTTCACCCTGGTGATATGAAACACCCTGTATACATGAAAATAATTTTAAAATGTTTAGTGCCTACAATTTTAGTAAATAACTTTTTAGATATCTTATATGATAACGGATTTACCGAGATTTGCCACATTAATGCATCACCCTGTATGTTTAATACCATCACAGATACGATATCTAAAACTTATACATCGTAAACTTAACCTCTAATAATTTCAATTATCCCAATTAGACAGTCTCTTATTCTGGTGACTGAGGTCGCAACCGAATGATACCATTTTCAGTAACCTGGTTTCGCAAATCACAATTTTTCAGGAACTGGTGATTCTCGGAACAAGAAACAAGTACAGTTACAGTAACCACTGTTGCTGCTGTTTGACACGGCACACACTATTAACCTCAATTCAATAATTTCAATTATTTAGTGTTATAAATTATGTCATGTTTATTATCTGTTTTCGCCGCAAACGCAACATATTGAATAGACCTAAATATAGACATTTTGTTCCTGAACGTATGTGGCATGGAATAGGAAAAATTAAAACTTTTAGGTTCTTTAGATGTAGCTAAATACTTTTCATAAATATAACGTCGAATTATGTAATTATTAAATTTGGTTTCTGCTTGGTATGGCATCCTTTGTTTTGATAATAAAAATTGACAAATTTCTACCATGAATTGGCACAAAAATAGAAAAAAATTGATCGCTATATTTTTACAGAGATCACCTTTGTAAAAAACAATCGTCAGTTGTTTTAGACAAGGGACACCAAGTCACTTGAATAGTTAATGATAATGATTTCAAAACTATGAATATTTTTAATCACATATGCAAATTAACATCATAAAGAAGAATAAATAATTTTGTAACAGTAAGATCTTGGGTGTCTTATGGAATTTAATATTTTTCTTGTTTATTAATTTTTTCCTTTATATAATCGCCGATCATGTTTGTGTCAAAATTTGCTCACTGTCAATGCACGTTGAATCCAATGCATATTGGAGTAATTTATTTTAGTTGGTTAATAGAAGATGACATTAAACGATTCGTCGGTATCACTAAATAATGCGCCAAAGAATGTACAACAACTCTGTCATCAAAAAACTGCATACACGTATGCCCACATCGCAACGGGGGATTGCTTTGTGAATGGCAACCGCGCATTAGAGTCTCACCGACAACGAGAGATATCCAGTCGGAGTGTATCATAAAACGACCAAGGGTAAGCACGCATGTCCGTTCAATCACGTAATATTACGTAACTTTTCTGTATTCTCAATTTACGGTAAAAAGTACAGTTTCTTATAGTCATTTTGTAACTGCCATGCGATACAGGAGAACGAAAAAGTAATTCTAAGTAGGAAAATAAACAACGATTCTAATTAAATTAAACGAAGGAAAAATAAATTCAACAATTATACAAAATAAATTAAAATTCTAACAATTTTACTTTATGGAGGGTTCGTCCCGTCTCACTGCCTCGAGATTTCTAGCACAAAAATTCTAAACCGTTCCACTTGCAACTGTTGCAAGCTCTGTCGAATGCACGATCCAGGTACTCTACGGCAAATAGATCGACCGTGCTTTAGTAGGAATTTCCAGCAAAATACCATGTTATGATTTGTACCTTCTCTGCGGTCGTATAAACTAACATAGTGTATCCGAAATCGACGACCACTTGTTAGAACTTCACGTGCGCATAGCCAGATACAAAATGATTCAGATAAGCGTGCAAGTTCGCTAAATCGCGGTTACGTACAATATATCTCGCACCCCGGTGAGAGGTGAGAATACGTGTATATGAATGAGCAATAGTATTTATGTCAATATGAAATTTATTTTTCAAATTACGAAAGCATTCTAGTGATATTACCAAATATATGTAAGTACTTGTGTTAATACTTCCACCATAAATTAAATCTAGTTGCAATAGTAATAGTACAGAGTAATTTAACAACAATTTATTTATACTTATCCTTAAAATCTAAATCTAACATACAACAAGTGTCCAAGGATTGTGTGGATGAAAGGTATGGTATTAATAAGAGACGAACTCGAATACATGACATCGAGTAGAGTTACTTGCAACGAAGACAAGATTGTATCATACAAATCGACGTAACAAACACATAACATGTATATTTCCTGGTAATTTTTGATCAACCAATTTCATTATGTCATATTGTTCAAGTAGAAAATAAAACCGCAGAAATGTGGTAACAAAACGAATCTTTATTGTGATGTATTAAAAAATATAAATTAATTCGTGCGTAGGTATAGCAAAAATATAATCTTGAGTATAAATATTTGTAAAAAATAAAAATAAAAGGAGACCCTGCTAAGCAATATCACAATAAAATTATGCGGAAAGCCTTTACTATAAGCGCAAAGTTACCTTTACAATAAATTCTCCTATTGTCGTGAAAAGTTATGAAATTATAACCTACGTCCCAACACGCAGTTTGCTGGCGATTCGTAATCATGTGAACCAATCAGAAAACATATTTCAGTTGACAAGGTCTCTGTCCGATTGGTTCAGATCTTCACGAACCATGTTGGAACAGAGATATAAATTCAAATACATATTTTATTAATGTTTCCAAGAAGAATTCATTATAAATGTTAAAGAAAATGCTATGTAATACTTAAGACAATAAATAAAATGTAACCAAACCCCTAAATTAAAAATCAACTGATGTCATCTTACGACTATCGGTAATAAAATTGTGGAACATACACAATTATTTTGAAAGGCACTATGACGCGAAGCGGTATTAGTGACAATAAATCGATAAAAATTATACAACATCAAAAAATAAACACAAAGTCCTATTATCGGGAGGTTAATGCAAGGTATCTTAGATTTTACTTAAAGTTAATGATCGGACTCTCGGAACGGTATCATAGGCGTACGCGGATACTTTGAAAATAGGTAACTTATACACTAGAATATATATTTTTTTAAATATCGTAATGGATTACACCACCTCCTTTTTATATTTCCCTATGTTAACGTGTTTTTCGTTTAGATTCCACATTATTTTGTAAAATGAAGCAGAAGTTTGGCTGTGAGTTCCCGTGATTTTTAAGAAGCCGGTTTTAATTCTTGTATTAATTAATTAAACTAGCATTTATGTTTTTATTCGTAGTGTTCTTATAGCTGGTTATATAATATCTTCATGTACAATTTTTCTTTTCAATACAAATTTTCAAAATGGATTGCCAATAATCAAAAACTTAAACATGACTGCGCCACTATATTCTTTTACTGCATGTTAATACTGGAATACCGTTTACATACATTTGAGGAAAGTGCATAGAATAAATATACTGAAGTATTCGTATAGTAAGTAATAGTAAGAGTATTGTTACACAAAGAAAAATCCAAAATTGTATTTAAATACAATGCAATCATTAAGATATTCTAATATTTGTAAAAACTGTTCCCTATTTTTTTTTGTGAAAAAGTGTTAATGAATCATTCGATTTTTTAGGTAGAAAGGTTGCATGTACATTAATCAAATATTTAAATTAATTATTTTATTCGACGCTACTGAATAACGTGCGAAATGTCCGATCACTACTGACAGTAAATTTTAATCGCGAAATTAGTTGAATATTATATACAATTTATGTAAATATTTTACATAGATGTAAGAGAAATTTAATATTGTACGATAAAAATAGGTTTGGAGGTATAAAACGCAATTTAGAAATAATATTTATCGGCATTTTGCAGTAATTTTCGTTTGTACGGCAAATCCGGCACTTCGGCCAGTCTATGTAACTTGGGCAACACCACGTCCATTGCATCGCTTCTCGGCAGAGTGCTAGGTTCGGCATTATCCCTCCTTATCATGGATAAGACCTTCTCTTTGGTCTTTTCTCTGGCGGACACGTACGGTTTCGGCGGGGTAAGTATAGTTTTCGGTCTGATTTTTTCTTTTTCTAGAGGCGCCAATACGATTCTCTCCACAACGGCGGTCTTATTGTCCAGTTTTCTCCTGCCGAAGGCGGTTACCGGATCCGGAACTAGGCTGGGCCTGGGAACGAACGGTACCTTCTCCCATGGAACTTCACGTCTCTGGAAGAAACCAGGCTGTGTAAATCGTTCGTTCGTCCCAGCACCAGCCCGATAAAGGTAATGGAATTTCTACAATGGTATTCGAAGCTGGGGACGTTAATTTTCAAAAACCATTTGAAACCGTATGAGTTTTTAATTTCTCCACCTGTCTATTGTCAAGTGCCCGTTTATAGGATCCAAACGATTTTATTGTTCCAAACTTATAATACAAACTTATGATGAACGGTGTAAAGTTAAACGCTGTGTTTGTTCAGATGTTATGCTCCTTTTTTCTCATCTCAGCGCGTCAAGGCTAGTGATTATTTATACAGCAGCTCGTGCCAAAGTATTCGAGAACAAATTTTTAACGTGCAGTATTACTAAGATGATACGTTTAAACGTTTTCTTTTTGATTGCCTAACTTAAATATTCGAAATAATCCAGAAACAGCTTACGTAAAATTATTCTTCTGTTGTTATTCGAATGTACTATTCATAACACAGTTAGTAAGTCTTTTTACATGGGTACTCGAAATAGAAGTGTTTGGATATTAAGCAGTTTGTTTACGTAACGCAGTTGAGGCTGATACTATCCATAACTCGGATGTCAAACTTTTCTGTTTTAGTTAATAATTGTTTAAAACCGTATATAATTTCTGGTTTAAAGTTAAATGCGTACATGAAAGTGTAGAACGTAGAAATTAAGAAAAGAAATATAAATATTTTAGGGCCACTTGGGTACCTGGTTATTATGCAAGTAATAAATTTGTTTTAAATTTCTTTTTGGTATATGTCTATGCAAAAAAATCTAGTTACTTGATCTGTAACAATTACTTATTGTAGTTTTCAAACATTCAACTTCTCAAACGTGATATGAATATTAACTATTTGAAGAAAGTGTCTGGTTGTAACATGAATTGATAATAAGTAAAGTAATAAAATTGATTATCGAGACATATTATATTTATAAACACACTGTTCGGATTACTCCTTCCGCAGATAGTGTTAGTTAATGCGGGACGAAACGTGTTTCGGGAATATGTGGATTCCCATTATCAAGTCGAATAACCGAATTTGTGCGGGAGGATTAATCCGAACAGTTTGTTTATTGTGCTGCCCCACAGTCCTTGCAATCTTTACATATTATATTCAGATAATCAATTTTAACATTAATTTTAAATAATTTATAGTATGGTAAAGGAAATTTTTCTTTCAAACAAATAATCTTTAAGTTTTATTGAAGTTTATTTACCATCTAACAATAATTTTGCAAAGACAGTATTTTTTACCAGTATCTGAAGGATTAAAATACCAACATGTAGACGTAGAAATTTGCCATGCATACTGTCATTATAATAATAATCACTAGGATCTATCCTTACGATAATTTCTCTATTTCTTGTAAATAACCAACCGCTTTCCCTCCTTACATTATCCAAATGATCCTTAGATAGAAGAATACACATCTATACTTGGCGTTTACTTATTTCGAAAGACTATGACCTTGGTTTTATGGATAGAAAATTGTATTTTAAGAATATTACCCAAATTTTCTATAACATCGAAACTCAAATGGATTTCTCAATTATTTTTTTCTAAAATTAACCCAGTGACTAGTTTACTTTGGCACTGAAAATACTAATTCACGAATATGTTTCACTAAGCAAAACTAAATATACTGGCATTTCAAATTTGTACTAAATTATTTGCATTTGAACAGATTACACTGGCTTAACATAAATTTGGCCTGGTACAAGTCCAAAGATGGGAAAAATGTGCAAAGAAGATTTACATTTATACTTTATAATGCTTAGGTATCTCATTTTTTGTTTGAATATTTTAGGTAAAAGAAAGTTTAATTTGTAATATAGATAATACTTTAAATATTATCTTAAATCCAAAATTCTGGTAATAAATTGGTTTAGTATTTCAAATGTATAATTTACATCGATAAAGTTCCTTTTAAAATAGTTAAAATCTATTTAACTTTGCTTAAATATACTTAGATGTACTGTTCATTACTATGTACTTTAGGTATAAGTGTCAAGTGTAATATGAAATCTAATTTAGTTGCTAATTTATTTGACGTACTAAATTCTTAATTACCGTATTCTACTCTAAGAAGTAAGGTAACACGCCAACTCTACGATACTGAATAATAAATTTATAACAATAAAACAAAACGTGTATAGGTATTTGCCAAATTGCGTGGGCAGGAACTCAACATAGTGATGCAATCATAATTCTACTCAGCGAGAAAGAACGACAGACTAAATTTGGACCGCTCGAAACTCTGAAATTCTACACGGAACACATTTCGCCCAATCTTTCCACAATTTTTTTTTCCGTCCTTACATTCAGCTGCTTCGTACAATGATTAAAATATGCACTTTCCAATAAGATATATATATACAATATACAAGTTTTAGCGTTGGTTTGGTTACATTTTCACGTCCAGTTTACTCGTAAAGGTAAAGGGTTGCACTTTAGAGTTGTTAGTGGATTAGGAAAGAACACTCACATATACATGAATAGCAAATATTTCCGCTGCGTAACGCACGTTTCACAAAACAATAAAATGAAAGTGGTGTTAAATCAGATGCCTGGTTATCACACGTGAGATTAAGAAAATTGCTACAAATAATAAAACGTACCGATACACTGTACGTGGTTATAGATGGGGTGTTGCGATACGGCCTTCGGGTCGTGTAAAAATCAGATTCGTAAACCATCTTGCTTGTGGTCTTTAGGTCTTCGCTCTCTGGATCTGTTGCGGTGAAGTTTTAGGTTGGGCGTCTCGAGATGTTATAAGGCAAACTGACGGTCCGTGCAGTTTCGATTCCCGTTTTTAAGACGTCATAACACATACATATACCGCGAGCAATACTAAGCGTCGAGACGCGTCCATTTTCTATTTATAAAACGTGAATATTCGTTGCGATATTTCGTTCTTTTTCATTCTGGACGCTTCATCATCCGACATATTTTCGACTGATTCGCACCTCCTCCGCAGCGATATTGTCCCTTATTTCCACAGGCTATTCCTTAGATGGCGTTTATGTCACATTGCTCTAGCTCACCGTAAACCTTCCGCCTATCGCTGCCGGGACGGTTGGCGTGAACTTTTGCCCAAATTAGAACAAAATCGAATAACGAGAGCAAAGGAACTCGATCATTTCGTAGTCGAGTTACGAAATGCGAAGGCGAGGCTATACATTGACATTGGCAAATGCCAAGGGCGCCATGTTTAAACTACCTCAAACAGAATGTTATTCCTATCAATCATCAAATGTCTTTCAGTCTAGCCCTGCCAAAAGGTTGTCATAACTAATCTAGAAACGCAACACCAGCGAAAACAATATGAATTCATATTGTGTTTGTTATGATGTATGTATGTAGGTCAACAACTTTTATTTACAAGCAATATTTAATTTTAAAAGAGAAGTATGCTGGGTATTGAAAATATTAGATCAATACTTTTAATACCGGGTGTTCAACTGAATTTATAATTGGAGTGAGCTACGAATATTACAACATAGTTGGTAACACATATTTTTTTAACTGTCAATGAAGTGTCACATCAAATTATAATAACTGTCACATTTTGTAAGATTCTAAAATGTTTACTTTGCAACACAAAACTGCTATTCTGAAAATGATTTTAAAAACCATTAGCTTTCTTTAAAATTAGCAGTTTAATTATTAAAACATTCATCCACTTTTAACAAAGGATTTTAAAGCAACATAACCTAAAATTTTTCTTTGTCAATTTGTGATAAAAATTACTAACAGTGGCATTACTAGTTAGGCAGTAGGCGAGTCTGTTCAGCGATTTTTTCCGATGAATACATCGGAAAAAATCGCTGAACTTTATCGGACATCGTAAATGATGGATTTACGATGGGATAAAAAAGGAATGAAAATACGAACCAACCGATAGAAGATGTATCCTCCTACTCCATTATTATGTAGGGAATTTTGTTTTCGATAGTTGCCGTTACCTCTGGTATATTCGAAATGTTTGAAATGATATTAAATATATGAAATGGCGGTATTATTATTGAAAAAGGTGATGCAGCTTATAACCTAACCTAACACTTTATAACAACAATCGGCAGTGAAGTTAGCTGTTTTGCTTTCCCACACTTTTTCAATTCCAGGGGAGCGAAAAGGGTATTGCAGTTTTGGCAACAAACAAGATGGCCGCAAGCGTAAGTACCATACCACGGTATAGCTACCAACAATTAATAAACGAGAAATAGAATTCCAATAATGGAATTAATGTTGGCAATAAAACTACGAAAAACGTAATGTTTAATG
>JARFOC010044921.1:0-22322 GCA_031763485.1 Osmoderma eremita | reverse complement strand
TACACTAGATTGGTCTATAAACCCACCAAGTTTCATTTAAATCGGTGAGACACACTTGCCTGCCTTCCCTTGTCAGTTGAGAAAACCAAATTTGCATTCGGTAACACAAGAGATTTCGAAATCGCGTTCGTTTATTCGTGTCAAATGATAGTTTCATTCGAAACGCCCATCAAAAATTAGAACATCTCCGAGCAATAATGTGTTAGAATTAAATTAATAACGTGCATATTTACATGCATCCAGAACAACAGGCAATAACCTCAATTGAACGATTCCGAAGGCAAGACACAAGTCTGGCACGCGAATAGTTATTGTGAACAATTAAAAATCGGTTATTGTTTGTATATGTCAATTACACGCTACACGAATGTATCAGATGACTAACACGTCATTTCAAATCGTAGACGATAAAAATAGACGTGGTTCCGACAGACGTTGTTACGCACAATAGCGCATAGCCTCAGTTAATAAATGGTTGTTGCATCCGTAGAACGTAAAACACGACTGAAACCTTATTTCCCATACTTTAGTATCGTCGCGTTTCGCCTTTCGTATCTCGTCTAAATTGATCATTATCCGCTTGGGCGGCAAACCGTCACCGGTTTACAACACACCCTCTACGCCAGACGATCACTGTTTTTACAACGATACACACGTTGCGTTAGAGTCGAGATGGAACGGGGAGAGAGAACAAACAAAAGAAAAACCAAAACACACGGAAACAGGGATAGGTGGAACGTCGGCAATTACAAACAGGGAAGACCATTAAATTAAACTACCGCACGTATCGAGCCAATAAACAAAGAACGAATCTGTCGAATTGGTCTTTTTGCTGTCGGAATGTTCCAGTGAGGGCGTCGCGTCGGTGTGAGGTTTTTGCATCGAACGTGCGATGCGGGTTCAATATGGGAAAAGATGTCGGTGAACGAACGTGTTCGATACTTGGTGAAGCGTGAATCCGTCGGAGATCGCCGATTAATTTGCTCGATGCTGTGAACGCGGAAGAGTGTTCCTGAGAGCCTTGGAGATTGTAATTTCTCGAAATTACTCGAGTTGGTCGATTGAGCTCCAAGTTATCCAAATTGCGAAGATACAGGGTTAAAATGTAGCAGCTATTTTCCGGTCACAACTACCAATAATACGCTAGGAAATAATTGAAATCTTGTGTGTGATGATTGATGTAGAGAATGCATGATTGTTAGTGCACAAATACTACACAAATATTCTACAATATCAGCCTCAGCTAAGTCCTTCTCCTCCCATTGTGTGTGCCTGTCGCCTTCAACTGCATCGGCCATACTTTTTTCCATCAAGCATTGAGCGTTGACTGCTCAATCTCGTTACATGACGCTCGAACATTCACAGACTAAAATTGTAATTTTTTTTCTCCAAGCATCCACAATTGTAAGAGATTTATCATTTTCCATTTGTTCTGAAATATATCTGAAGGTTTGCTTAATGTACAGCGCCTTAAGTGTCGAAATTATCCATTGATCTAACGACTGCAGTGAAGAAGTCGTATTGTTGGGTAGAAATACAACTTGCACATTTTCGTCTTCTAAATCTTAATAATGGCCTGGTACATTTTCAATTAACAGAAGGGCCTTAAATGGCAACCTCTTTCTGTTTAAATACCTTCAAATGTCTGGGACAAAGAATTTATGAAACTAGTCATTGACAAGTATGGCAGCAACCCGTGCCTTCTTATTGGCCATCTAATAAACGGAAGATTAACGATGATTATTACTTTAAATGATCATGGCGATTTTGATTTGTTAATAACCAATGACTTCATTATATGGTGGTATGAAGCGTTGCTACAGAGAACAATTGTTATGCGACTTTTCGCCGTTTTTCAACCAGCAGTTGATTTGTAAGTGTAGCCAAATTAGTTTTTCCTTGCATTTTTTCCGAAATAACCCCGACTCTTCAGCATTAAAAATCGGATCAGGAGTGTATGAGTTGGATGTAATAATTTCAACAAATTTTGTTGAATATTGTTTCCTTGCATCTGAACCGACAGCGAACGCAATTAAGAAAGTTTGTAGAAACATGTAGCCAAAAATGTTAATTTTTATGTTTCTCTTTTTTTCGTATATTCGCCATTTCCAAATCCGTGTAAAAGCGAAATCATGTAAATAAAATACATAAATAAAGCTAGGGATAGGTGCATAATCCATAATGGTATTTACATATTAAGGTCATTTGGTAAAAAAAAACACTACACTCAAATTATTAGCAAATATGAACTCGATCATAAGCGTGACACAAGACGAACAAATAAGTTCGCTGCTACCCACAACCCATTTGTCAAAGTTGCAAAAACAATAGAATATTCAGTAATTCAATTAAAATATTCAATTTAAAAAAAGATTTCTGCCAATAGCACGTTCAATACGTATGAGTCCCGGGGCTGGGCGTTAGATGTCTCTGGAGATTTTTCTAAACGCATGTGCTAACGTTTAGTTGACGATACGGCGTACTGAACGAGCGACAGGCATTCCTCCGACGTGCACTGATGAGGACTAGGCAGTCCGAAACAGCTGTCTGTATGGGAGCAATGCCTGGAACTATACAATCAGACGTGTTGTGTGATCCCAGAAGTCTGTTTATAAATTTTTTAAATATATTTTTTATATACTTCATCTTTTGGAAATGTTCAATTGTTCACCACAGCCATTGAAGGGAATGGTTTGCTTCAACGACTGTGGTAAATGATATAATATTTTAATACTATTTTAGCCAAATTTTAAAACAGCTAAGAACTATATATACCCAGAAAAAAATACTTTACACAGCCAACGACTATTTAAGTAGATCTAAACTAACATATGTATAGTTTGGTTTTCGGTATTGTATTATTTATTTAATCTACATATGTATCTATGAGTTTTAGTTTTATTATGACGTTTCCTGTGCACTTTTCATAATTGAATAAACGGTGTATTAGTATTACTACATCAAATACAGTTACTGTTTTGCATGCAATAACTTTGCAGTTGAATACTTCAGAATAAAAATGCGTTACGTCCATAGTTTTCTAAAATTGAGTTAACCACGCCAAGATTGCTGTTTATGCATTTACCTTCTTTATTACACAGGAGAACAGAATCAAGTCAGCAACTAACGCTTAAGTTACATCAGTTAAAAATATATGTTATACGAAAACAGCTATTTTACTGTAGACAAGTATTTGTACTTAAGGTCTTATATCGTGTGAGTTATTAAATGGAATCTGCTAGCGAAATAGCGCCAAAAGGAAACGGAAGAAGAGGACAAGGTCCAGGGCAGACTTTCAGGTGAAGGTAAAAGGGAATATTACGTTAATTTGAAGACTTTAGCAGTAAGAGTAAACCACACACAGCACGTTAACAATTTAATAAAAAAATTATCATCTGTGTTATTTATGGTAAGAAAATGAAACAGGTGGCCACCTTTGAGGCAGCAAAGATATCATATTTTGCAAACTTCCATTCTTTGCTCTGTATGATGTTGTTTTCTGGGGTGTCAACCGAGGCTGAACGCGTCTTTTGTTTGAGTAGCCTACAGCATCATGTAGAAACGTATTCAGGACACTAAGGGTATTTACCCTGGCATCAGAGTATATACATACTTACCGTTGTTATGCATGTTCACAATAATAAAGAACATTTTGACATAAATGCATCATGCCATCAATACTCTACCAGAAATAGAAGCAATTTATGCATTCCATATCACAGACTAACCAGGGACATAGAAATCATTAACGTATAATGGAGCAAAGCTCTACAACAAGCTGTCATCAGAACTGAAAAGTAAATCCCCACTGACGTTTAAGAGAATGTGAAGCAATTATTGATAGATATGGATGCTACACAATTGATGAATTTTTATCAATTTGTTGTTAGTTTTATGTTTGTTATATACTTATATTTTTACTTTTATCTTTACATTAATTTTAATGTTTTTTAAATTATTTATACATTTTATTTAGGCATACATTTCTTTTATTATTTTCTTTGTTGTATCGAGTATGTATAAAAAATACTGCATACATTATGTGGACGATTAGTGTAATGGTTTACTTATCAAATATATGGTATTATTATTATTGTCATATATTACAACACTAACTATTCTATTTAGGAACAAATTAAGATTTCTGTACATACAACTATATTATTTTTATCTTTATTTTGGCATAATTCATATTAATAATTTTGTTTAGTCAATGTTTCTGAATAGAAGAATTTGTACGTCTTACGTTTTTGAAAATATCATGTAACTAAGTAAGTTCATGCGATTTTTGTATAAAGTATAGTGGCATGAACATTTTTTAAGTTGTTGATCTATAGCACTTGTTTGTTATCGATTATCTACTTTGGTATGACACCTTCTTTTGTCGCAACATACACACTTTGTGTTTTTTTTAAATTTAATTCCCAGTTTTAAATAATTGAAACTGGCAAGGAATAAAAGCTTAATTCGAGGTTGTTTACTCTATGAGTACAAGTTTGGTACCAAAACTGCAGTGGCGGCGCGAGGAATATATATCGCATTCGGAGATGATGCCGTAATTGATCGAACAGCACACAAGTAGTTAAAAAAAATTCTTCCGGAGATCTGTGCTTGACCGATGAAGGATGCTCTGGGAGATCAAAGTTCATTAACAACGTGGATATTCAACAGGTCGTGGAAACTTCCAGTACAACGTCTCTAAAGCTTGCAGAAAGGTTCAATATGAGTGATAAAATCATTCGTTTATACCACACACTCCCAAACCCTTTTTGCACTCAAACAAGATTTTATTGTGTATTTGGTGGACAACAAAAAGAATTGTCCATTATGAGTTTTTGGAAAGGGGTTAAACCATCACTGCTAGATTGTATTGTGAACTGCTTCAGCGAGTACAAGTAGCACTCATCCATAAATAGCCTTCTTTGATCAATCAAGAGACAGTGGTATTCTTACAGGATAACGCCAAGCAGCATAGCGCAAGATTGACCCGGGAAAAAATGTATGAACTTGAATGGGAAACGTTACCACCACCCATCATATTCTCCTGCATTTTGCCAAGTGATTACTACCTTTCTTTTGTCCTTGACAACTGTATAAAGCATAGACAGTTGGCAAAAGATCATTGAGTGTGATGGTAAATAGTTTCTTAATAAATATGTATATTTTACCATCAAATACGGCACAAACTTATCTGATTCTTAGATAAACTTTGGTGTTGTGATGTCAGGATCGCCAAGCGAGGGTTTTACCTATGGCTGCTTGGTTGCTTGCAGCATCGTGAGGCACCGGATGGTGGCCAGGTTTTTCATCACAATAGAAACGCCAGGAGTCGCTTAATATATATGTTTATTGAAACGCTATATCACTACATGGTAACAATAGAGAATCTACCGATCGCTACTACTATACTCGTAATACTAACTAATGATTAATAATGAATTCGGTACGAATCGAATCAAGTGAATGCTTTTAATAATGAATGCTTGAATCTATCGTATCTACCTGTATATATGCGTAATCGCTGTCCTCAATCCTTCGATGTTACGTAAGGCCGATACAGCTATTCGCAGTACCCTACTTTAACTATTTACTAATATTATTGCAACCTAATCTACTATAACACATATCATTGTTATTGAAATGTGTCTGTCTCGACACTGCCACTACAGTCTTTCATCTCCATATCTTCCCAATAAGAAACATGTTCCTTTTCTTAAAGTAAATGAAAATATGGAAGAGATTATGAAATCAGCTTGAAAAATTAAGTTTATCTCAGACGAATAACGGAATTACTTACTATGAATCAAACGCAAAGGGAATAAAGATTTCTGCATGTTTTTGGTAAAGACAGGTCTACTTCTGAATCAAATTACCTTAAACTAGAGTTCCGTCATCAAATTTTTATCTTTGCATAGCATAGTAAGTGGTATCGCATGGTAGATTTGCAAATGAATTCCCTATACACGAAGTATATATGTATGTATCTCTACAGAGTCAATATTATTATACCTGACGTGGCGAAAACATGCAGTGCCGGCAATGGTTTATATATTACCGGCACTGCATTTGTTTGCTGCATCAGGTATAGGCACAAATTTTTAAAAATGTTCTTCATAATAAAAAAAAACAGATTGGTTTTAATTCTCCAGTCATTTCCATGAATGCACGAAAAAGCGATTGCACGAAAAATTTTCTCTTATATGTAGACACAGCACAGATGGCACTGATTTATGACATATCGCATATGAGTACGTAAAGAAGCGACAGAATTTTTGATTTATATTTGAAGCAAGTCATAATTTTAAAAGAAAATACGCTTTTCGCTTTCGCCAATTCTACACATATGAACAGCATCCGCACACGTATAAGCTTGCTTCATAACTGAATCACATCGCATACGACACAACGAAACAAACAGATTTCCGACTCTTCCAACCAGTTCAACTGGAGTTACGAAAAACTGTTTTGTGAAACGTATAAATCCATTGTAAAGAGATGAAATGTCAACAGGCCGAATCTCACGTTCACCTCGGGTGCGTTAACAGGAGACGCTTTCCCTAGAGTCCCGGATCACATTCTGACACTGACACGCGTTATTCCTAGGAGACAGGGAGCATTTATCATAAGCTGGAATGGCATCAGTTTAAATTTAACCCGTTTATGAACCCCTATTAATGTTCTAGTAGTGACTTTACGGTAATAATTTATGATAGGATCTAGTTTGTGAGTGCCTTGGTGAACAGCTGAGAACGATCTCTAAATGCGGTAATTTATTTTATCTGTTCGACCGGATGAATGTTGGCAATTGTAAACTTTCTAGTAAAATGGAAAAATATTGCATTTCTAGTGTTGATAACGACTTATCAAAAGAAGCTGTTGGTTCAATATAAGCCAATATGTACAATTATGTGTTGGTGTTATTGGCGATAGTTCTTGTGATATTACACATAATGACACACACAGTGCACGTTGTTAACTGTGTCATTATGACTTGATTATCTGACCCTCCGACTTTTCTTGTAAAAGTAATAAACATGGATAGTTTATTCTGCCGATAACGGTTGTGGATTTAATATAAACAAATAAAATACACTTTATCTTTTGTCACAATATACATAATATGATATTTATGTTATTTATGCGCGATTCACAAGTGGAGAGATAAAATAAAACCTAATACGAGAAAAACTTAATTCGTGTTTTGCATAGACTGATAAATAAAGAATAGAATTTTGCGCGCGTGTCAGGAGCGTAGTTATGGGGCGGTACGAAAACGTGCTGGGTTATCAGTAATGATTTGGTCGCCAACAGGGATATAACATATGTCGGGCGCGGTGCGTATTCCTTCTAATGTTTTGAATTTTGTTACAAGCTGGCGTATGTATCAATAAATAATGTCTGCAGTTAGGTAGTTCTAGAAAACCACCATTGTTGGACCAAGCAAATAAGTTAATGAGTGAATATTCGGATTTAAGTTGTGATGTTTAGTTTGCGATATATTTCTACTGTCCTGGACGGAAAAGCGACTGTAAACGACACGTGTACAGTGCACAGCACTAGTATAATAGAACTGGAGTAGGATCACACGAGCGATTCTTATTTGATTTATGTGTATTTATTTTACTTTATGTACCTACTATCAAGCTCAATTTCACTTCTTTACTGATAAAGAAATTCATTTTATAGCTCCCCGAAAATATAAGAAAATACACTGGAATTTATTCAGCCCGTACCGTGAGGGTTTAAATTTAGCAAAATTGAAATATAAAATATTATAGAAAAATATATTTTAATAGAATAACTTTTAATTGAAAGTATAAATATTAGCATATAAATCTGTTTCACATTATTTTTATTTATGAAGTCAATAATGTTCTCTGTTAATTGTAATTCCCGTAATCAATTTCCTATGAAGACAATATTTATTGTTCGAAACCTGAAAAAAGTGTTTTTTACATTCATTTTTTAATTTATTTATAATATAGCCGTCAAAAACACGAGAAAAATCCGCATATATATGACATCCATCTGACTATTATCGTCTCTGCTAAGTCCTGCGTTACGAAACATAAATTGGTCACTGTAGAACGATTCGAGACAAATCCATGCTGAGATTGCGCACTAACGGAACGACATTTGAAGGCGGGGGTCCTATACAACACGCTTTCAAAGGAGAGACCGCATACGTTACTTTATCCATGTTCAAATTTTCATAAATGCAATTCGTACAGATATATATTAGATAGATAGATAAAGTACATCTAGATTTAGCAATTTCAAAACTGTGAATATCTAGTAGAACGAGTAGGCAAATTATCATACAAATTTAAATGCAACAAAATCACATACATGGATTAAACTTGGCGCACATGATTCCTCTCGCATAATATAAATTACGTTCTGTTACATACACACAACATTACTTCTCTTTTTGAATCTGTGCCCGGATAAAAGAGACACATATTGTGAAAAGAAAATTTATGTACATTCCCACATACCATACATGTGTATCTGTTTCTATATCGCGCTTGTTAAATGAGTATCTACGTTAACAAGCGACGACAACTCCAGGACGTCGTAAACGTAAGGATTAATTATTAACCTGTTTTTAATGAACCATTTTGCGATGTCGCTTTTCATACGTTTCGCGTATCATACTACGACACATGCCAGGACGGGACTATGATATGCGGTTTCCTTTTCCATTTATAATGTTCGTATTTTCTGCTCAGCGAAAGGCTGACAGCACGGATTTAGAAGGATGCTAACCGGTTCTAATTGGAAATATTTTATATCTTCTTTAATAAAAGGGACTGCAAGTCTATATCTTCGTGCAGGGGGAAGATGAATATCAATGAACATTCATCAAACTTGAATGACCTTTTGGGGTCTATATAACAGTACTCCTTGGGTTGAAGTTAAACTAAAGTGTTAATGTTAGAAATAAAAGGCAACGGTGTAAGAATGAAAATCTCGATATGTTTTAGTATTATTTATAGAAATATGTGTCTATATGGTAATGTTGCAAGAAGATAGACATATTTTATTTTTAGTAGTAATCCTTGCAGAAGGAATTGTTTTAAATTCGTGTTTAAGTTAATTCACAATGATACGTATTTATATTATTTTCTGTTAATGAGCACATTTTAAGAACGAATGGGTTAATAATAAGACAACATTGATGCTTTGTATGTCTTATTTCTTACAAGAGAACACCGGAAACCGACACATCCCTATTTTGATGAAACTGCACAAACTGAAAGAGTATCTTGGACATCATTTTCTTTTTCTGCCCAATTCTCCGATTTCAGGGTACAGCCCCCTCCAAAGATTTAATTGATTTTTAAATTTTTATCTCCGAAACTATTACAGATTTCAAAACGATTTTTACAAACAAACCAGAAGATTAGCAATGGGAAATCCATTAAACCCTATATTGGTTGAAGTATTTACGAATAATTGAGAAAACATTTGCACACCCCGTTATTCAAACATTGTGTTTATGGGTTTAGGTATGTCGATGGTATTTTAGTTTGCTTTGGCGGCACTGCCAGACAATTAAAATCCTTACACAACTATATTAATGCTATTAACCCTAACATAAAATTTACGATTGAAACAGAAGTGAAGAAAGCTATTAATTTCTTGGATTTAACCACATCACACAATAATAAAAACACGAATTCTCAAATTATCATAAACCAACACATACAGATACCAGAATAAACGCGAGATCTTTCCACCCTGTAACACACAAACTATGAGCATATCAATCGATGATTGATATATTAATTAACACTCCCATGAATATAGATTCATTCATTCATTGGTTTGTCCGAAGATAATCATACAATGATATGAGACACGTCAACAATAAAATCTATGACAAAAGTCATAAATTGTTACATTCGTGAAACGTAACAAATTAAACAAACTAAACTAATCAACAAATTAAAATCAAATGTGTTCAAACGTAACACCCCGGCCGCGTGAGTGCAGGAACTCCTCCTCAGAGTAAAAACAACTGGGTTGCAGAAATCGCTTGAGTTTATTTGCAAATAAATGAGGCTGAAATATGTTTTGTATAGCCGCTGGTAGTGCGTTATACAGGTGTTTGCCGGCATTGGTCGGACTTTTCTCATAGAGTAAAGTTTTGTGTGAAGCTGTTCTTAATAAACTGCCATGCCTCGTATTATAAGCGTGGCAGTTAGAATTTTGTTCAAGAGTAACATAATTTTTGACGTATATAATGCTTTTGTAAATATAAATACAAGGAAAAGTTAAAATATTGTTGGCTTTAAAAATCGGTTTACAACTATCCCTACCCTTAACACTATATATTAGCCTTAACAGTCTCTTCTGTAAAATAAATATCCTTTTCCCACCCGTGGTATAACCCCAAACATTCACATTATAATTCATTGCTGAATAGGCCAAGGCATAATAAATATTTACTAAAGTTTTATGATTTATTGTTTTTTTTTTAATTGAAACAATACCCAGTAGGTGCTGCTTAATTTATCACAAACATAATCTATATGAGAAGCCCATTTCATATCGGCATCCATATGTCCTCCCCGAAGTCTTGCTGATTTGTTTTTAATTGTAGTGTCATTTATAGAAACATGTAGATTTTCAATTACTTTTCTACAGTGAAGCTGCAGATAAATGGTTTTCTGTAAGTTAACAATAAGTCTATTCCTTATACACCACTCAGTGAAGGCTTGCAAAGCAATATTTATATTTGTTTTTAATACATTAAAATTATTGGCGTCAACTACAATAGTAGTATTGTCGTCAGCATAGGATACTATCTTACCAATCCCTACAAACTCCGGTAAATCATTTACATATAAGGAAAAATTAGAGGCCCTAGCACAAACCCTAGAGCACACCGAGGTTCACATCAATTAAATCTGAATAATGGTCGTCAATTTTAACATATGCTTTCCTACCTGACAGTTACGACATGAGCCAATGTAGAAAGTTATCTCTAAAACCTAGTGAATATAGTTTTTGGCGCGCTATATTAGAATCAACTGTATACAAATGCTTTGGTGAGGTCGAATTGTAAAGTAGCAACATACCTTCCATCATCTAAGATCTTGTGAATTCGATCAACCAAACTACACATTGCTGCCTCGGTAGACCTACCCGCGCAGAAGCTGTGCTGAGCGTCGCTTAAGATGTTTAATTTTCTTACATAATTCCACATTCTGCAACGTATCAACCGCTCAAGTACTTTACCGGTAACATTCAGTAGCGAGATTGGCCTATAGTTATGCAATGAAGTCAGATCACCTTTTTTAAAGATTGGCAGTGTTAAACCTGTTTTCAGTTTAGTAGGAAATTTACCTTTAGCTACAGACATGTTAATCATATATGATAAAGGACGTGCAATTACTGGTCCAAGTGTTTTAAATATAGGGGTAGAAACACAATCAATGCCCGTAGTATTAGTATTTTTAAGATTGTATATGTCTTTTAAAACTGCATTAGGTTCAGCATTAGCAAAAAAGAATGAATTTTGGGGACATACCAGATAACTTCGAATTAGAAATGAATAGGATTGCTTTAAATAATGGTTATGCGATAGGCATGATAAATGACATTTTAACCAAACAACTGAAATCTAAAACACTTTCTTTAATTTATTCCATAACAAAATCTAACAAATACAACCTCATTGTATATATTGCAAATATTTCAGAAAAAGTAGGGACTATTATCAAAAAACCTAATAACGAATCAATTTCATTTAGAACTAACAACTCTATAGGAAAAGCAAGAATAGCAAAGATAAAACGAACAATAGATTGAACTCGAGGGTTTATAAGTTAATTTGTGAAGAATGTAAAAAAGTCTACGTAGGGCAGACAGGGAGGGCGTTTGAAGCCAGATTGAACCAGCATAAAAGAAGTTGCTAGGATAAAAACACATACCTACTTTACCTTTGCCAAGCACTGCTTAGAATATAACCACAGCAAAAAAAAAGTAAAAAACTAAATTTATTAGAATGTTTAGAAAATAATAAATTTAATAAATTAGGTATAATCTTAAACGATCAGTTAGACTTAAATAGCTCTCCCCCTCTCCTCCCCCTCCCCCCATTAAATCTAAAACTGTCATGACCCTCCTCCTACCTAATTATTGTCTTCTGGAGCATATACAGGTGCCAATTTTTGTTATGTAAATTTTTTATCACCTGATGAAGCCACTGTGTGGTGAAACATATGTAGTGTCTACAATATATTTTTGAAACAAAAATCTTTTGTGTTATTATTCACTATAATAAATTTCAACACGTATCTTCTCAATCAATCAATATTTAATGGTCATTTGGCTTTGCCAATCATAGCGCAGTCACTTTGCCACTACGCCTATATCTAAATTATAAACATTTAAAATCTTAAAATTCCCGTTCAAAACGCTTGATTTTTGACATGCATAAGAACCCTGCGTTCACCCACTTAACGTCAAAATTGAATGCTTCTACTCCCGGTTTGGTCCCACCGACCAGGTGTTGACCTAATCACCTCTTATTTGTGACGTACAAATGAACGGACAACAAAATGTATTCCTACGCTGCGCCGCTTGGGTACAGATGATGTTGATTGCAGTAGGGCCAACCCTTTGTCTGAAATTGTGGCCAGACGTTAATTAACTGCATCTCTTGAACGTTAATGCACCGACTGGCCGATGGCACCAGTGTGGTTGATCCTACGAAGTCTTCCACCCACATCGTTTATTTCATTTTATCGTTTTGTTTAAGTATTTTGGAAGCACTTCATCACGCAAGTTATTATCGATGTTCTTTTAACCACGTGATAATTATCTAGATGGTTGTTCAATGTATTATGAAATATTATTAGTGAGTACGCATTTAAATTTATAGTCTCATGACAGATGCAGCTAATTATGTATGGTAATACTTCTATACCGTTCCTATTTTCCCTGTGCTTTAACACCTCTTATTAATACACATTGAAGAGAAAATACAAATCTGCGCTGAATATCCTTCGTCAGGAATTGTGGCAGGTTGTATCTCGGAGAAAACTAGAGAAGTACATATACTTCCCAAAGTTCTTACATTCATGCCAAAATACAAAATAGGAAGATATAATAAGGATAATTTCTCATTGCAGATGCAAATTAAATCTTCAAGAATCATACAGATGTACATTATGTTTGCAGTTACACGTTGTTCAGAAACTAGCCAGTGTTGCTAATCATTTTGGTGTAGCAATACATTGTAAAACAATTGCGGAAAAGTGGTCCCAGTGATTGTTTTTTTCCCTGGCATACAAAACTGGTCGATGCACGAATCAGTTTGTTCTGATAAATACAATGTGAAGTACGCCTAAAATTTCTTAGGTTGCCTGAACATGGAATTTACTGGTAATTATTTCCGGTTACTCTCCACCACAATTTTGGCAGACTCAAGAGCATATATCCACGGTGGATGAAAAACGCAGTTCAGATTTTAGTAGAAAAAGGAAAATTTCCATGTTTTTTTTTTCTTATATGGATGGAATCTGTTTTTTTTTTAATAATGTGAACTGTACTCTTATTTATGCTCAATTCTTGGGTAATGTCTCTAATAGAACTTGCGGGAAAAGTTTCAAAATAAGCTAACACGTTTACTTCTGTTTCTCCGTCCAATATGGAAGCCTTGTCTTTTCTACTTTTCTTAAATACGGATTCATTATTTCGCAATCTTCTGTATAAATGCGAGAAGCATTGCTTATTAGGTACTAGACGTTATTTACTGGATCTTATTTAGATAATACTGTAATGGTTCTACTGATTTATTTTTCTACAAATTATGTCTCTAGTATAAACACGTTTCTGAGTAATTAGCATTACAAAGGAATAATCGACTATAAGCTAAACAAATTTCTTTAAGGTTGTAAACAACTACACATTACTTTCGTAATTACCGAAAAAATATTTATTTAACAGCTACTAGGAAAAGCTGTATGTAATCATTTATTCCACAATATATCATTGCCTACTTACACATTTCACAATTATCAGAAGGCACAAGAGCTTTTTATTTGCACATTTTTAGGTTTACAAGATTTAATGTTAGTATTTTTTTTGGTCAGAATATTATTTTCTTTCAGAATATATGAAGATATGGATGGTGTTCCATTAAAAAAAGTGTTTTTGTGGATATTTAAGAAACGATATATTTTATTTCTTTTCAGTTTTTTTTAACTCAATCAGAACAACACATTGCCACTAACTTTCTAATTTAAACATCACTGATCCAACAACAACGAACTTAGCAATGGTCAACACTTACGTTTAGACACGTTGTATGTGAAATTTCATAAAGTTTTTATTATATGATTACTATTATCAAAATGCTTTTTTGCAGGCATTTTTCTAGGCTTTGCTATTCTATTCCAGACTTTTCCTCCTATTTCCAGTTGGTAATATCTTTTACTGTTAGATATTCTAATACAGCTTCTCTACATCGTCTCTTCGATCTTCCACTCTTTCTGCTACCTCCTGGTCCTCCCCTATTTTCTTTACTGTCTTTCGTCTGACATTCTTTCCTCGTCTTAACATGCCCCAGACACTGTCTCCATCGTGATTTAATTATCTGCGGTTATTTGAATATATATTATAAATTTCTTCATTACTCCTTCTTACAGAACCTTCTTCCATTTTCGTCCCTCCCACTATTCTGCTCAGTATCTTTCTCTCCCATTTTCTTACTATTTCTTTTATCGTTTGGTATTGAACCTACGTTTCGTATCCGTGTAAGGCCGTTATCTTGTAAATCTTTAGCTTTGGGTTCCTCGATAACTTCTTTGACCTGCCGCTTTATTGGTATTATTTATCTTGTGTCTACTTCGTTCATCTCCTCACAATTGTTGGTTAACCCTACTCCCAAGTAGATAAATTCGCTTAGTTGTTCAAACTTAAATACGTCTATTTCTGTACTTCTCATTTTGTTCCCATTTTTTTGCTCTTCCTATTTTCATAGCCTTGCCCTTCTTTTGATTTATCTCTAGTCCCAGTTTATATGCCACTTTTATTAATTTCTTTGCCGTTTCTCTAAGATTTGTCACATTCCTAGGCAGGATGACTAGATTCATCTATCAGTTGATGACTCTTATACATTATATGTATACGAGTTATGTTATATGTTTGCTATTTCGCACAATTTTTCCAGTTTCATATTGAAGATTAGCGTTGAAAGCGTGTCTTCTTGCCCGAGGCCGGTTCTGACTTCAAACTCTTCTGATGTCCCCCCCCTCTTACTCTTACGTTACAGGACGTATGCTTCATTGTCCTCATCACTAAATTTTGCAATTTCGATAGTACACCTTATTCTTCCATAGCTGCTATCATTTTATTCTTTTTCACAAATGTTGTACCCATAACAAGTTACCAAAACATCTTTTATAATAGAAATCTGGTCGATTGTTCACCTTCCTTTCCTAAACCCTGATTGGTACTCGAATATCTGCGGCTCGACTACCTTTTCTAACCTGATTTTAATAAGTGTCGCTGATGTCTTCTACGTTACGTCCAAAAGGGATATTCCTCTGCAAGATCCCAAGAAAATTAATAAGATTTTTGAAAATTACTCTAGACAATACAAAGATTAAAATATCATGGAATGGACCAAGAGAATTTGAAGTAAGAAGAGGGTTGAGACAAAGGGATCCTGTATCAACGACACTCTTCAACCTGACATCAGAAATAATAATAAGAAATATCAAAATAAAGTCCACGAGAACCATATTTATTAATGAACACCAGGTTATGGCTTTCGCAGATGACCTAACAATAATCATAAAATCAAAAAATGAACTTGAAAAAATGAAATTAGAAGCAGACTAGAACAGAAGG
The DNA here is from genome assembly GCA_031763485.1 of Osmoderma eremita. Taxonomy (NCBI): domain Eukaryota; kingdom Metazoa; phylum Arthropoda; class Insecta; order Coleoptera; family Scarabaeidae; genus Osmoderma; species Osmoderma eremita. The sequence goes on along the minus strand of JARFOC010044921.1, from coordinate 6,452 downwards.
CAAGGAAATTTGATCTGGAAATAAATCAAAATAAAACGGAATATATGGTTAGGGAGAAACCAGAAAAAAAACCCTGGGAGGAGAAGATAACGCCAAAAGAACCACCAAAAATATGTTGTCGAGAGAGTAAGTAAATTTGTTTACTTGGGAGTTAATATTGAAGAAAATGGGCGTGAAGAACAAAAAATCTAGACTAGAATTGCAACAGGAAACCGGAAATACGGAAGCCTGAAGAGTCTCATGAAATCAAAATATATATCAAAGAAAACAAAAGAGAGGATCAACAAAACAGTCATAAGATCTACCGCCACATATGACTGAGACGCGGGTCCTGAGTAAGGTGGAAGGGGAGCAGATAAAAAGATGGGAAACAAAAATGCTACGTGCTATATATGGAGGAGCAAGAACCCAGGTAGGATGGAGCAAACCCACAAATCTAGAGGTAGAAGGAGCATATAAAAACCCCAATATCGTAGCTAAAACCCAAGGAATAAGATGGCTGGGGTATGTAGAAAGACTAAGCAGAGAAAGGTTACCAATATTATCCCTTAGCCGAAAACCAATAGGGAGAAGGAGAAAGAGGAGACCAAGAGAGAGATGAATGAATAAAATGGAAGGAAATCTAAAAAAAAATGAAAATAGGAAATTGGAAGGAGATTTTAGGGTATAGACGAAAATGAAGCACTTCTAGAAAGTTCCTAATATTAGTATTTTATTAGCCCTAGGCCTTCACGCACTCTAGATCATATTATTATATAATTCTGTTCTTTATCCTTTTTTGGTAACTTCCCTTCTTTCCAAACGTGCGTTGCTTTGAGATATTGCATATTTATTCTTCTTAATTGATATATCATTCTGACATGAACTTTTGTTATTTTTCATAACATATTATGACTATTCTTATTTCTATTTCCCGTTGGGTAATTTTATAAGTTTATTTATTAAAAGGTGAGCAAATTCTCAGTAGAAACTGCAATACTTATTCAGACATTACTGTATAGGAATGTTCCGATACCAAACTAAAATAACCAACATAAAATACGAATACAATACAAGCTCTTGGAACAAGTTCCTTTGCTAAGACCTCTGCGCATTCGAGTAATTTCTCGTGTACTACAAAATTATACTGGTATACAAACATAAACTTCTCATACCCGGCCCAGCACGGACACCGAATTTTTAGCTCAGCGGAGACTCGCCTAAAAGGAATTTTATGTATGCGGTATGTGATACTATTAACGTGGTGCTTCACCGTTTATGCAAATATATTTTAATTGGATTACCGGTAATACACAGTTGTTTAGTTACATTAAATCCAAAATCTTGTACACCCGTCATTTGCATACGATTTTGTTTTCTGTCACATTAATAATTATTCATGCCGTAGGTGCTTATTAGATCGGCACTGTTGTTACGTATGTTGAGATATGTAGCTGGTAATACGCAGAGACTGAAAGATGATCGACGATTAATACTCTACAAACGATGTAATTCGGTTATTTACATGCGCGAGGCTGTTTAGTCAGTAACCTCATGGATAATTAAGAAATTATCAAAATATCCGCCGTCTAAAACTCGGTTTATGCGTAAGTGGATGCATAAAACATCTGCTATTCATAAATATTGTGTTAGGAAACGCATTCACCCATGTAATAAACGATAAAGTGGTTAATATTCGACGTTCACTGTTGTGTTAGTTTAAGAAGCTAATGGTTTATGTATGGACGAATTATAATAATGTCGAAACTTTGCTTACAGCACGTACATACATATTTCAAGGTATAGAGTTTGAGAAAGTTTTTCCTATAATACCTAATCAAAAAATATAAATCAACTCAAGCCTGTTATAAATTTAAGTAGGACAGAATTACCTGGGACAACCGTGGAAATTTTATATTTATATTTAATTTATGGTGATTTTAAATTATGGTTTTAGTCCTTGGATTATTTATGTTGGGCAATACCTTTTAATATGGGAGTGAAATCAATGGGCAATAATAACTGAGTGCTTGTTGTTGAAGTTCAACATACAATCCTGTATTATGTATGTGATTCGTCTTTCTATGCAAATAATGTTTCACATGAAGTGATTTATATTGCTGCTGGTAAATATTAAAAAATGTATATATGTACCTACCTACCATACATATTATTTGCTCTATCTGTATTAACGTTTACTTTAGCAGGAAATATGTTTTTGTAGATATTTATTCTGTTCCTACATAACAGTTGTTATTGTACTGATATTATTTTTTATATTCTTTATCCCATATTTATTCTTGTCTAGTGATGTTTATTTTACATTCAATTTACATTTCTTCGGCATCCCTTATCTCCTGAAACCATGTTTTTTGCCAGCTTTCATCATATTTTCCGTATCTGGATTCTTCATTAAATTGCTGTCTTAAGTCCTACTTGAAATATAACGTGCCATTCCCCGCATTTGAATAGGTTTAATTTAAAAAAAAATCTGTAGAAAACATACCTCATGCTTTTATTTTAACCGCCTCTTTTACTGTATTTAGTATGTGAATTGATATTTGGTATATATTTACATTCTTTATTGGATCAATAATATACGCCGTTGCGTGAATACTTCCTGTCATCTACTGTCGTATTCAAGGAAGTCTGGATCCTAATTAAACCCATTCTTAACTACTAATTCTCAGTTAATTAAAAATTACTAAGTACTTGCTTCTCCTTCTGTTCTTGGTCTTCTGTTCACGCTATTACGTATAATTGGTAAGCAGCTGCTCTTGACCTCCGGGCTTAGCGTACTTGTGATGTTTGGTATTGCGTCCGTATAAGCAGTACTTGCACTTTTTCTCCAGGATTGCTGCTTGATTCTATACAATAATTCCTGGTTTCCTCTCAAGCGCGTTGTGCACAACACACTTTGTGTATGCAGTAGTGGTCTCAATTGCTTTTATGACTGTCCTAACCTATGTGGTCATTTCCTATTTTTCACGATAGGCCTTCCACATATGACATAATCGCCGTACAAGTCTTAGCTTGTTGTTCTGGGATCTAACTTATTTCCATTTTATATAGTTACTACCCTAATTGTCACAATTAATTTATATTTTTACGATAAGATAGCTCTGCCTTGAAGTTTTATGTTTGTAAAGATTCATTCTATTGCAAATAACAATTTGGTTCAAAACTCAGCTGATCCTATGATGACTTCAAGTGAACATATTTTCATGCTAGCATATAACCTTATTCCACTGCTTACTGCCAACCTATTCTGAGCTATTGTTAGCTGCGGAGTTTTAATTGATAAATATTAATCGAATATTCAAATTACAGAAATGAGCAGTGCGTTAAATTGCTGGTGTTACCACAAGGTATAGTTGTACGACCTTGTGTTTTAATGGTAAACCCTGTCAGGGCAGTATAAGTCTTTTTTATATATGATGCATATAATCAATTCTCTTTTACCCTATTGGTGTCGCGATTACATATTCTTTAATCATATATGCATTCACAGCAACCACTGTTTCTCGTCTCTTGCTAGTGGTCATGTTTCCTCCCACGTTTTTCCTCTGCTTTTTGGAATTTAACTAACTTAGTTTTCCCACGATTCTTCCGATCGTCCTCTCTTCCTTCTGATTTGTATTTTCGCTTCCAAAACACCTGTCTATCGTTTTTCATTCTCATTGCGTGGCCTCGCAGACATAGTTGTCTCTTCTCTATACATATATTCTAGGACTCATTGTACTTCTAAACCTGTTCTTATTTGCTCATTTCTAAGTCTGCCCATTCTTGTGATTCCTCTTATTCGTCTCAAGTCTCGGTCCTCTGGATCTTATTCTTCTGTGGTTTGTTCAGTGCCCATGTTTTACAGCCATATGTTAGAATTGGTTTATAAATTGCTCTGTATACGTTTATTTTTGTTTTTGTCATTGTTCCTCTTTTGATAGTAAAGGGTTTACTGATTTTGTGATAGGCTCTAGTTGCATTTTTTATTATTTTGTTAATTTCTTTTTCTTCTCTTCTTGTCTCATCTATTGTTACCTCTATGTATTCAAAATGTTTTACTTGTTTCACTTTAACTCGGCCAATATGTATATCTATCTATATCTTTTTCTTCCGTTACTGCCATTATTTTTGTTTTCTTTGGGTTTAAAATACAAATACCTCTGATACCTCAAAGTTATCAAGGCACACGATTTGTGAAACTATCATTCCACAAAACAAATAATCCTTTAAATGACCTTTTGGAAATGCCAAAGATAAGATTGAGGTACATCAGAAATTTATGAAATAAATTGTAAAGAATGTAATGTAATATATTGGCCAAACAAGACCACAAATTTTAACACGTTTTAAAGAGCACATTTCCCATTTTAGAGGATGTAGACCAGAAAAGTTGCCCAGCACATTACTGAAACAGGTCACGGCATGTCAACAGATAATCTTAAGTTAGTGAAACAAGTCCTTAGAGTTAAAGAATTGGATAGTGACGATATTAACGTATTTATATTCATAAGATTAAGGACAACGTTATAAATTCCGACAAAGGACCCATCCCTCATTCTAGTTTATACGAGCTCTTAGAATAAATTGTACGGCAAGTGTAAATCAATTTAACGAATGTAATATTCAATATGCTAATTGCCTCGTTGTGTTTGTTTATGCTTGTTATGTTCATAATCCACTTGTTGGTGTCTTCCATTGTAACAGTATTTAGTCATTGTAAGATAATAAAAGTATTATTATTAAGTGGATTGTTACGGTTCAGTGAGCGTGACGAAATACACTTAAAGTACCGGAACGATCGAACAGTATATAGACTTAGATTATAAGCCGGAAGGTAGTGTTATTCAAGTGGTGTGCTATGTGGTGCATATATCCCAGAGTGCGACGTTCAACATTATCTTCCTTCATAGATTCTGGTGAGGATGGCAACTTAGTTGCCGAAATACGTATCCGGAGTTCTTCACTCATCGAGGTGGTAAGGGTATTTTTTATTTTTATTCTTTGGGTTCATTTACATGAAGTTTTGCTTCAGTACTTTTTCCCATACGTCTATTTTTTTCTGGAAGTCCCGCAATTGGCTGTCACGATTACCACATCATCTGCATAGGTACATTCTATATATGTTTTATAGGGCTTTTCGTTTTTCGATTGCATTGCTTGATAATATGGTCTATGAACACTGTAAAGATTATTGGGCTCATTCCTTGTCTTTCTTGTCTTAATCCCTTCTGTACTTTAAACATGTTTTTATGGGCTATGTTTATTATTATAATAAACGTATTAAAAATACTGTAGGGTGTTGTTTAACCTTGGATTACTAATTTCAACATATCTACATACAAAACATCAAACACCCTCAATTAAATTTGCTATGATATTTTAAAAAATGAAATAAAAAATCGTATTACATTTGATGTAATTCATAAATGACTTTTTTTTTGGGGTAAAACCAAAATATTTATTGAAGTACCATAAGACCCTACAAAATGTAATCATTTTCTCGTATTTCCTCTCAAAACAAGTGTTTTAACACGGCACCCTCGAGAATCCCCTCGTTGACGATAACAAGAACATCGCAAGTGCACTTGTCTTTTATCTGAAAACACGGCAGCTCGAATTAATCGTATCTCTCCGACGACGGGCGGATAAGCTCTACCGCATCTCCGGCACCTCTCACATGCTGGGATCCGCAAAGGTAGTGGAGAAAGTGATAGGGTCCGGGCGATAATTAAATTAGGCAGCTATCTCCGTAGCGGAAATCGAGAGTCCCACCTCTCTGCCGCCCATATGCACGAACTTGTAAGATTATGATCAAGCTACAGGAAACGCCAGCATCGTAACGCATCTTTCCGACGTAATTTGTTGAAACCACCTTGTCGCCTATACTTCTGCAGCACCCAAATTGTTAGCTGCTCTATCCAATACATCTCCATACATCTTGTTTTCTATAAATGCTTACGCGTATAATACGAGAGAGTGATGTCTCGTCGGTAATATTCGTTAGTAAAGCACAGATCGGACGGCTAGATAGTAATATTTACCGTTTTATTTAATTCGACATTTTTGTTAACATTTCCATTTGATTTCATAACTACCTACAGAATTTTTTTCTTTTCAAGAAAATAATTGTTTACAACGATGACAAATATATTATTTAGAAGCGAATCCTCTTTCACCCTACGTGGACCCCATAATTCTATTATTGTGTAGTATTAACATATCTCATTTAATTAACAAATCTTTTGAAGCAGGAAAATGTCCATCAGAACTAAAAACTGCTTCGGTTATACCCGTGTACAAACGAGATGATTCCGCTAATATTAAAAATTATAGACATCTTTCTATACTAAGCTCTTTTTCAAAATTCATTGAGAAAATTGTCTCTAATCAGACAGCTGACTTTCTTGATAAACACAGAATATTGCACCCGAGCCAGCATGGATTCGTAAAACAAAAGTCAACTGAGACTG
>JARFOC010044911.1:5551-51412 GCA_031763485.1 Osmoderma eremita | reverse complement strand
TCAATTCGGTTTCAAACTCACTCATAAACAGATTGGCAATAAACGGTGACAATGGATTTCCCATGGCCGTTCCCTCCCCTTAGTAAACTAAAGGAGGGGTATTTGCAATAAAATCGTGTATCACCGCTTGAAATCGATCTCATGGCTTTCGTGAAATTTGCTTTGGTTTTCTTAAAATTATCTTTAATTATTTTTGAAAGCTAATATCGTGAAACCGGTACGAACGATTACAAAAGATGATGATAGTAAAAATTACATAAACCTTTAAATTAGGTATTACTCAACCAGTTTAAGGATTTGGAGTTGGCACCCCTGCGGTTATAGGGTTGAAGATGTGAAGATCATTCCTTCCCCCTTCCATTAAAAAACTACTTTATTAGGTAGGTATACACTGTATTTGTTTTATTTTAAAGCTTCTGTGGTATACCTTAGATATCTTAAATTTCTAATTTCTCAATAACGGAACAGTCGATTTAGAAAAAATTATACATCACTGTATTGCAAGTAATATAAGCTTTTAAACAAAATACCACTGAACCTCACTGTAATTTTAAAAATCTAAAAGTTGTCCCCATTCGATCAAAAGTTGACGAATGTCAGCGATTTTGTAAAAACAAGTCTTGATTTTTGCACATTTAGAAACACACTGTATCGCATTACTCCTCACGCACAATTACATTCAGCGTGTTTCGTTTTTCCATGGACAACCTGTATATACATACGATCATATATAAAATAATAGGATACGGCGGCTTGAAATAGTAGAATTAACAAATACAATTTAACAAAACGATAAATGTTGACTGTACCACATATTCTGTATTTAATTTAGTTTTTTTGTTGACCATACGTATTTTGGTTGGTTCAATGCATTTTTTCCCAGTGTAGTAACAGCGAAAAAACTTTTAGAGAACGACTTCCCTGCATAACCACAAAAATTACTACAACCAAATAAATTTTAAAAACACCGGAAGAAATTTTGGAATAAGACACATTAAGCGATTTACACGTGGTCTACAATATTAAACGGTTTATATCTCGAAACCAAAATTTACCATCAATATTCTACTTCTTGATTGCCAAACATTTTTCACCAGATTTCAGAAAAATAAGGTAATATTCGAACAAAGAAATTATAAATGAAAATAGACAAAAATTTTTGAATAAAATTAACGTGTTTGGTTAAAAAAAAAGGATAGTCACCCAAATAGTTTGTGTTTTCATGTACCCCGATATGAGTTAAACTATCTAAATAGGTGAAAGCCTGTGGGCTGGTATCACTTATATACGGCATATCGGGAATTCCAGGCACCGCAAATTGATTTATATGTATCGAAAGCTCGTGGGCTACCCGATGTACTGCATATTATCCAAATACGTAAATTATTTTAATGCTAAATATCGTTGCTTACCGCACAAATCACAAAAATGCAAGTTCTGTATATATATTTCCTTTTCCAGTGGAAATGTTACTTACGTCGATCTGGGTGTACACCAAATTAATGTACTCGGTGCTTCACGTGAATCATTTGCCGTAAAGAATGTCTACATACATCCAAACTATACATTCTCGCAAAACTACCACGACATAGCCCTCATTGAACTAGATCGTCCAGCGAACATAAATTCAGGAGTTAAACCTGCTTGCTTATATACTTCGAAAGAACTACCAAGTTACTCGTTACTGGCAACCGGCTGGGGTGCGAAGGAACTTTATGAGGGCAACACCGATACGCTACAGAAGGTGATTTTGAGCTACGTGCCTTACAATAGTTGTCTCAAGCACTATGGGCCACAACAGAGGCTGAATAATGGTTTAGATGAACAATGGCACATATGTGCTGATGGAGGCGGTAATCGTGCTGACACTTGCCATGTAAGTTGCATATTGAAATTATTTATTTATACTCTTTAAATTCACCAGAGGCTTTCTTAAAAATATCTATTCTTCTTATGGAGCTCTTTCGTGAAGTATTGCAAGCACTATCGGCTTGTATCACTAATGCAGAATAAGTCGGGAATTCCACACACTACAAATTCATTTGTTTAATTCAGTACGTATGTTTCGAGAGCCCGTGGGCTCCCATAATGAACTTGGTTGACAATGATCGCCCAGGCTCTCTGTACACAAATCCCAGATAACCAACGTTTGTTCTATAGACGTCCAAATAAGTATCACTTCTGTACGTAAAAGTCCTATAATGTATGTAAGTAATCATATGGACGTTTGATGGACGTGTGGTTGCACAGTTTTGGACATTACAACAAGGTCCATTTCCGACGTCCACTGGAGATATTTATATTAACGTCCAGTGGACCTATTAGCTCGATGTCCATTGGAGGTCCCAATATAAACTTTCCCTGGACATGCTATTTGGATTTCTACTGAATGATAACTAATGTTTAATAAAAATTGCTATATTGAGTAATTATATATTGTTCCTGCTTAAAAATTATTTGCGAACTTTACGCCAATATTTTTTAGTTTTTCGAAGCCTGTAGACTTAAATATTCAAAATATGTAGGTAAGATAGGTGCTCAAATATATGCAGTTTATTCAAATTTAATCGTTCCTAATAGATAATTAGATGATTGTTTCCTTATTTGAACTGTACTTAGATAACAATTATGATATAAGATTAAGTCTGCCCTCTGTGGAAAGATCCCCAGACATTTACAGAACGTTCCACATATTTTTAATGGAAACAAGAATTATTCAATATAACCGTTTCTATTACACATTCTACATTAAAGTTGAGTGATTTCAACTATACTTTTATATATATAATATTTATTGGATTTGTACGTCTGGTTTCACTTTCTGACAATAAATAATAAAATCCATCACATAAATTACAACGCTTGCTATCTTGCAGGTAAATATAAAAACAATTTTGAAAAAAAACCGTTTCATATATTTTCATTAATGTAGAACAAAGAAAAACAAAGCATAAACTCGACAATTAGGTAGTATATTTAATTTTTTCTTTCCTTTGCCCTTTTCATCCACTTAGAATGTGATTTTTCGAAGTCCGCCAATGTTTTATCTTTAGAAGAACAAAGTCCGGCTTCTAAAATAGCAATAAACGAAACAAGGAGTTATAATTATAACCACAAAGCTAAAAAATGGCGAGGTGATCGAACTATCCCAATTAACATGATACAACAAATTATACAGATCACATGACTACCCCATGTGTATGCGCCCTGTATCCTAACCAAAACTCTGCCCTTCTATAAATGTTATCCCAAATAATAATAGTTGATATTTAATTACAGTATTAATAAATAAGTTATATTTAAAAATTGAGTTATTTAACGTTTCTATGGTCAATAATTAATTTGATTACAAACGAGGGCACTGGATGATCAATGTATGTCTGCTTGTGGACGCCCATTGCAACGCAAAAACTGGAAAACTATCAAACGTACAAATAACGTCCACAAACGTTTAACCCTTGTTTTGACAAAAACTGGACGTCCAAAGGATGTCATATATTTATGCGATATACCAATTTTACTAAATCAATTTATTATGTGTGGAATTCCCGATATACTGTGTATTAGTTATGGACCTCAGAAACAAAATAATCATGTATATAAATTTCTAGCACTAAGTTTGCTTTTGATGTTAATCACAAGTAAATTCACGTATTTCAGGGAGATTCTGGCGGACCTTTGCAGCTTCCACTGAACGGCGATAGTCTCTACACAATTGTAGGAATTACATCTTTTGGATTTAAGTGCGCTATTGTACCAGCCGTTTACGCTCGAGTTTCGTCCTATATTCACTGGATTGAAAGTATAGTTTGGCCTTAATAACGATTGTATAACTTTGTACATCACAAATAATAAATTACTGCAGTTTTTAGTTATATTTTCTTTGCTACAAAGTTATTTCCACATTCCAAACCAAACATGTTGAGCTGGTGGCAGCATATTTGCTAAGTAGCATGAGCTTCTGGGGATTCATCCCATTATTATTGATCAAGTAACTATATATGAAACGTTTAGATGGGTTTCTATAATGTTGGCGTTTTAGCCCATAACTTTAGTACTCGCAATATCAAAGCACAAAATAAGGAAATTGGTTTTCCTTCGGATCACTTAATAACGATTAGACAATTAAACAATTAATTTTCGTTTTAAATTACAATTTTAGAACTAAAGTAAGACGTACTATGTTTTTTTCTTACGTAACACGAGTACGCAGAAACCTCCAAAGTTTTGGCGTTTCTAATCCTTTCCACCAATATAACGACGTAAGATTAACAACTAATGACATTCCATTTAGTCAAAAGAGAGCATGCGATATTTTATATCTGCATTCTTCTTTGCTGTTTCGTTTCTCGTTTAATTATTACAAATTTATTTTAAAATATTTCAAGTAATTCAAATGATATTCCACCAATTTGATTTTCTAATTGTTCGATTTGTACATTGACTGTTAATACTTATAAATAATTAGTCCGAAATCTTACAACAAAACGGGACTTTCATTGAATTTTACCGAATACCAACTATTGTATGACAGAGCATGTGACAGGTTTTTGCGAATGAAAAAAGAAGTAAACGAAAAAATGCGCAAGCGTTGCAAAATAGGATTTGCGAACCCATGTTAATTTATTAAGCCATTTCTGCATATTCTGGGCCATACAATGCTTTCTCAAAGATTGTCACACACGTTCTTAACACTTTGTATTTTGACTAATTGGTCGATCTCCGCTGTGTAGATTATACAGCAGGGAACACTCCACATTTTATTGGACATTGAGTGAATATATTTTCATTAACAACTAGTTCTAAATTCTCCGTTGTTTGGATATAATTTTTCATATTCTTGTTTGATAAAGTAACATCCCGCATATAAATACAAGGATGCTTTCTTGCCCCTAAGAAAAACGGAACGTACGCAAAGGATGTGCGGTGTCGTTTGTGACAGGTAGCAAAAATTTCAGGTGTCTTATATTATAGTCTTATATTACAATTGCTAATTTTGGTAGAGAGCGGCTTATATTATTTCTAAGAACTGTAGTTAACGTAAATGATAAGAGTACTTCGGCTGAATTATTAAATTATTAGCACACATAATTTCAGCTAATCTCTGCCATGTGATTATGGAAACACATTACTTTTGATTGGGAGAACAGTAATTCAAAAACCGTAGTAATTTCTGATTATAAATATGTGGTTAACCTAATCTCAATACCGATACAAATAGGTATACAGTTGCTCACGAAAGTATCCGGCCACCACGCAATTTATCGAAACTGACAGAATATTTCAAAATTATAAGGTAATAAGAAACAACTAATGTGCATATTACATTCATTTATTAATACTCTGCAAGTGTAACAAAGTTATACTATATTATATTATAACGTAAAATACGCACTCTAGCAAGCACACAGAAGTATCCGGCCACTAATTATAAACATTAAAATAGTAACATAAAAACTTTTTAAATAGAAAATCAATATTTAGTGGGACAACCTCTGGAGTTTATAATGGCTCTCATCCTGTTGGGCATTGATTTGACTAAATTAGTTGTTACACTAGGACTTATCATTTTACATTCTTCCAACAGGTGTTGTTTTAGCGTTTCTTCAATAGAAACCTGTTCTTTTGCTAAGACTAGTTTTTAATATTGCCCACAAATGTTCGATCGGGTGGTTGACGTCAGGCGACTGAGGAGGGGTTTTTGGTTGATACCTGGCATTACATAGGAACCCTTCTTTAGTTTTTTTTTGTGCTTCGGATCATTGTTCTGTTAAAAGATGAAGTTATCTCCTAGCCCAAATTTTTCTGCACTGGCTTTTTAATTTCCTTTCAATATATTAATGTAATGAATGTGATTCGTTTTGCCATCAATAAACTCTAACTTTTCAACACCAGCCGCCTCCATGGAACCCTACACCATAATTGAGCCACCTCCGTACCTGGTGCTCGCCACACAAATTTTCGCCTGGAGGTGTCAAACAATTCAAATTTTGCTCTGTCGGCCCAAATGACCGTATTCCAACATTAATATAAATTACATTAGGCAATAAGTATACATTTGATACACAATTAGTATTATCCAGAGATCCTATTGAATGTATTTATATTATTTACATACCTATTATGCTTACGCATCACTGTAACGCAATAGTAGCGGATGCGCTGTCTATCTAGAATTTCGGTTCTAGGCATTTCGTGTGCATAAAGGTTATCGCCATTCGCAAAAAGAACCGTATCAAAGTTGTTATTTTGCAAATCCGAGCTGCATAACTTATCTATCTTTCATAGCCGTAACTTCAGCATCGGTGATAATGGGCATATGGAAAATAACATTCATCTTGATCCTACAAGTTATTAGTTATGGATGCGTTCAATCCCGGTCAGCAGGTGAGTCTCTCTACTTTAAAACATTAACAACACTTCATGTTTGTAAATTATTAATACTACCACTATTCATAATTCACAATAATAATTAATTAATATATAAAATGTTTAAAGTAAGTAGTGGTAAAACTATGACAAATTAAATTTTACTAGGTGAAGCATGTACAACTGATTCGGGAAAGAGCGGTATTTGCATATTAATACTAAACTGTGCTCCAGCTCTGCAATCGTTACGTACAGGTGGTTCGCCAAAACCATGTGGATTCGAAGGCAAAACTGCTAAGGTTTGTTGCGAAAATATTGCTAGAATTCGTGAACCGATAGCCGAGAAAAGTAAGCATAACCACTTCTACCTACACATTTTAACAATTTACTTATTTTATCCATTACTTCATGACATTTTTAAATTCTTTAGGTTTATCATAATCATATACGTTGTATATTTAATATATTAACTTTATTCAAACTAAATAACGGTCACATTCAACAAATACAACGATTGTAAACGACATAAACAGTACTACTTTTCAATGATTCAGTGTTCAATATACGTGGGTAAAAATGGAAATGTTTTGGTTTCATCAGACCGATTTTGTAGCAGTGAGTTCCGTACAGTAACCTTTACGTAAAATATAGTATCTTAACCATAACTTCTGTTTAACAACAGTAAAAGTTTAGTCGTTAGGGGATTAGCAACTGGAACTGAATTACCAAAGGTTCGTTTATTTTACATTACAGAATGTTTAGAGTATCGCACGAAAACTACAGTGACAACAACAACCACAACAACAACCACAACAACAACCACTACAACAACCACTATAACTCCAACAACTAACGGGTGGATACATAAAGTAATAGGTGGAAAAAACGCAGCTCCTCTAGAATTTCCACATATGGTAATTATATGTCACTTTTATGAAAAAATTATTGCGTTTTTTTTTCTGTAGGCGATTCTAGGTTACGGTACCGAAAATGGCACTCAGTGGTTCTGCGGTGGTAGTCTTATAAGCGAAAATTTTGTGTTGACGGCTGCACATTGTCTTGCTACCAAATAGTAAGTTTATCAAATTGCTCATAGCGATAAACCAAAACTTATGAGTTACTGATTGTAAGCAATCAATTAAACCTAATTTCACTAAGACTATATAACAATGCACAAGAGCATTAAAAGATAAAGCTTTCATTTTATTTTAAGACAAACCATACACCTACCGTACACATAAAACAATGTTAATCATATGTAACGTATGCAAGGATACACACTTCGGCTCTAGCAACAGTTTCAATCTGGTAACGAGTGAAGCGACTTTGCATATTTTTTTGGTGTAATTCCTTTATGAGCATTATTCTCTAATATGACAGCATGTACTGTAAGATTTTCAATAGTCTTGTGCCAAAACTGGTACACTTACTGAATCAATTTACTAAATTCAAAGGAATGTTTTACAGAACCAACACTCTTTCTGTAACAAGTATTGTACGAGAATCATAATGTCCATAGCGGTTTATTTATTTTTACCACATCTCCAAAAATTCTAATTTTAAATTTCTTTAAATAATACAATAACTTTTTCATTAATCAGTTTTCTTCTGTATATATATTTTTTATAGTTTTCGGGATAAAGTACCGCATGGAAAAATTCGTATCTTTTGCTAATCTAAGACTTGATATTCGATTGCATTACCTTTTCTATTTCAGTGGCAACGTGACGCACGTTAAATTGGGTGTGAATAAAATCAGCTTCTTGGATTGGTTTCGATTAAAAACATTTAAGGTGAAAGGAATGTATCGCCACCCTAAACACTTATTCATTCAGAAATACCACGACATTGCCCTCATTGAACTGGACGGGCATGTAGATATACAAGCTGGCGCTCTCGTAAAACCAGGGTGCTTGCATACTTCAAAGAAACTGCCTTCGAACTCATTGATAGCAACCGGTTGGGGTGCTACGGAGTTAGGCAGTGGGATTTATGATATTTTGCAGAAAGTCAATCTAAGTTACGTAGCGTTCAATAACTGTGCTGATTATTACAAAGAACTAGAGAACCTTCCCAATGGCCTGGTAGATGATTGGCAGATTTGTGCGGATGGTGGAGGTGCTAGGGCTGACACCTGCCAGGTAAAACCAAAATTATTACAAAGTGTTACGTCGTCGCTGCTAAATCTGATATGATTCGAGACTGTGTTGCTCATTATTTGAAAGAGAAATTGATGATTGTAAAAGAATCTGTCATGCAAAACATTAATTAAAGGTTTTGAAGCGATTATACCTACACAAATCTACCCGTCTAGATTAAGTTATTTAAATTAGAGTCTGATATTGCGAATCAACAATCAATAACCTGTTTATTCCGCATGCAGGATTAAAGAAAATGTGCTATAAATCTCATTAGCTCAACCTTGATAATAGCAATTTCCTTTAGTTATAAGTTTTGACCTTGCCCTACTAATACTAAACTTAAATTGTTACAAACATAGTCAAGATGTTCCTTAACTTAATATGGAGAATATACCCTGGTGTTTCACTGAAATCTTTATAAACTGATAATTATTATTTAAAGTATCTTTATTAAACATTTCAGGGCGACTCTGGGGGACCACTTCAAGTACCCTTGAACAATGACACAACAGATACTATGTATACAATTGTCGGAATTACATCGTTCGGTATAAAATGTGCCCTTGTTCCGGGCATTTACACTAGAGTGTCACATTATGTGCCATGGATCGAAAGTATTGTTTGGCCCAGTTAATTTAAAAATACAACACAGAGGATGGCACGCACAAATGAAATGAAGGTAAGCACTAAGGACGATAACCGGAACCACATTATGATATCAAAGTAGAAGTACAGAAATCCGAAAAGAAGGTCAAACAAATTATGTAGGAATATGGATCCGCGCAAGAAGAAGATGCTAGAACGAACATTTACAGATATCAGATTGGTGAAAATCGCCAGTTACGGAAAATCGACAGTCAAATAACCACCCGCGCGACCGCAAAAAAGGTGGAAGAACTGTGGGACCTCAATTACTCAAGAACGAGAAAAACGGAATGAGTGAAGAAAATCATGAGACGTTCGAAAAGAAGAAAAAGAACAATTTAAATATGCATTCTGTTTTAGTTGGATTATAAAAACTTTTAGCTTATTATCATCCTCATCTTGTGTTTGTGCCATATCTTAAATACAATATATTGATCGAGGTACCTATTGTTTTTCTCACAATCCATCATATATCCAGAAAGGGAAGATTGAAGGTATAGAAAAGGATTAAAAGTCGCTACCTGCAAGGTATACGCGATGCTTGGGATGATCAAATTCGCCCCAGCCAAGGTTCTGCAAGAGCTGTTTTATCACATTTTCCGGGCGTGCGCATGTGGCATGATATCCATTAATAAACACGTTGTTCGTCTCAGAAAGCTGTGCACATGATGAAAGGGATTGAAATGGATAAAGCAAGGCTTTCGAAATAGAGAAGAAGAACCATTTAAAAATGCGCGCTATTTCAGCTGTATTACAAAAAGTTCCTTATTTTAACTTATTTTCATCCAAATATGGTAGTTTTGCCATATCTTAAATAAAATACATTGATTGAGGTACCTATTTGTTTTTCTCACAGTCCATCATACATATATCCAGAGCGGAAAGGTTGAAGCTCTTACCTGCAGGGTTTATGTACAAGGTGATTAAATTCGTCCCAGCCAACGTACTGCAGCAATTGTTTTATTACGTTTTTGTGGACGGACATTGTAGTAAAGCAAATAGTATTTGTGCCCGAGTACGCTTTTTCCGTATTGCACAACGCAGTTTTCTAAACATTTTGCAATCAGAATTTGCGTTAACTGACTCAAAATTAACACAATCGCAAAACCGCAAAACATTAGGGTAATTGAACATAACTGTGAATAAACAACATTTTTGATAGCTCTCATACGATTAAGGATTTAGGTACAATATTTGATAGGAAATAGAAAGTCATCATTTAAAGATCTTGTTATCGTTATATGTTTCTGATGGACTTTTCATGTTGCAAGATAAGTTAACACGCTTTTACTTCTGTGTCCACTCCAATATGAAAACTATTCTTTTCTGCACTTTTTTAATGCGGATTCATTTATTGGGAATTTTCTGCATTTACGTAAAAAGTGTTGCTTATTGCTTATTTGTTACTGAACTTCCGAATATTTATTTTGATAATAATGTAATGCTGCCACTGAATTTTCCCAGAACTTAGATATACTTCTAACATATCACATTTTTCTAAATGAATAAATGCCATTTTCAAATCGAAAACGATTTCTACCAATATCCGGCACGTACGTTCAAATGGAAAGTATATGAATATAATATATGCAAACATACTTTTGGGGTTACACAATACTTCTGACTGTGTAGCAATAGGCATCCTCACGCACAGATAGCTGATTCGGACTACCAGTTCCTCATCAGTTTACGACGGAGAAATTCCTGTTGTCCGCAGTGGGACTCTGTGTAGCATCGACGTCTAGTCTCGCCGTATGTCGATACCAATTGGTACTCTGTGAACGATTCTACTGTCAACTTTGCTTCCCCCACCATAGCGCCACTCTCGACTTCAAAGCGACAATCAAAGATGTGTCGACTTGAAGAGAGAAACTCTCGCTTCGGCATTTTTTAAGCGTGTAAGAAGGAGATAGACAATGGGAAAGCCCGGTCATTCAAGACATTTTATAATACTTGTCATAAAACCCCAAAAATTTCAATTGCAAAGTTGAAAACATGTGTGTTCTATATGAAAAGAAAAAAATGTGTAGGATTTGTGTTATTTTCCTATTGCATCTAAAATTACTAAGAAGTAACGTATTTAAAAATAATTTACAAATTTATAAAATGTTTTAAAATAAACGTTTTATAAATGATGTATTATTTTACATTACCCAGCAAATAATATTAAAAGCACACACTTTTTAAATTAAATATTAAACATAAAATGTTAAAACTACAGAAATTTATAAATACACATTAACAATTGTTGCACATACCGGCTTTGTCAGACTAAACTAAAAAGTAATTATACAATACAACTTTCTTGTATTTGTCAATATGTCAAATTTGAGTAAATATATAAATTAATAAGTATTCAATTAATAAGTGTTTTTGATTACATGATTATGACACAAAAGCAGTTATTGTACTTCAATTAAAGTATCTTTGAATTACGATTCTTCTAACGGCCAGCAGCAGATTCATGGCGTAATCTCCATGCAATAACGAAGTTACCAGTCAATATAAATCTGTTAGCGTGTGATCCTTATGGCGTCGATATGACTAAATCGAAAACGATTTCTGCCAATATCATGCACGTACATTCAAATTGAAAATATATAAATATATTTAAAAACATACATTCTTAACTCTTACTTGCGTTAGATGATCTCTTATCGTAATCCTAGTACCTTATAGCCTTAATTTACTGCGAATCACCTTCGACCTATACTTCCACGCACAGCGGCCTTAGTCTGTTTTCATAACCTGCGACATCTTTCGATACATTCAGCATCCATGCTAGCATCAATCGTCCTAAACACTAACTCAGTAAGCACCTTCTCTACACACTCGTTATCACTCTCACTGATACCATAAAATCGTAAGTTATTGCTTTTGCATTTTCGTATTCTGTTCTTTTAAAATTAAACAAAGATAAATATAGTACTTCGAATTTTCGTACACGATTACTTCTTAAATTCGGACTGAACGTTTTTTTATATCTCGTATGACTGAAATCCTCTATACTTGTTTCCATACTTCCGAAAAAATTCATTTCAATATTCCTATTCAACAAGAAGTTATAGATCTCTGAACCACTGCACTGAGAAAAAGGAATTTGTTGAATCAACAAAAATGAAATTGTTGATCGTTTTTGATTGAATCCAAACAATTCTTGTACGAAATACACCCTTTAATGTATTGTTACAGATCTATCATTCATGTGCATTACTGTAATGCAAAATTTGTAAGGAAGTAATAAACCGCAGACCGTATGCTGTCTATCTAGAATTTGGATAAATGCAAAATTCTCTATCAAATGCTTCACGAGGACCTAAAGTTTACCGCCATTCGCAAACGTAACCGTATAAAAGTCGTTGTTTGGCAAATGCACGCTGCATAACTTACCTGCCTTTCTTAGCCGTAACATCAGCATTGATCGTAATGGGTGTATGGAAAGTAACATTCATCCTGATCCTAAAAATTATTAGTTATGGATACGTTCAATCCAGGTCAGCAGGTGAGTCTCGCTAATTTAAAATATAAACAACACATCTCATGTTTATAAAGGATTACTAGTACTACAATTTAATATTAATTGATTAATTAATAAGAATAATTAATAATATTAAAAAGCTTAACAGAAGTGGTGAAAAGACTATAATAAATTCAATTCTATTAGGTGAAGCATGTACAACTGATTCGGGAAAGAAGGGAACTTGCATATTAATACTAAACTGTACGCCAGCTCTGCAATCGTTACGTACAGGAGATCGGCCAAAACCATGTGGATTGGAAGGCAAAACTGCTAAGGTTTGTTGCGAAAATCTTGCTAGAATTCGTAAAACGATGGCTAAAAAAAGTAAGTATAAATATTTCTAACTTACACAATTTAATAATTAACATAAGTTATTCATTGCTTCATAGCCATTTCAAATTATTTAGGTTTATCGTAATAATGCATTAACAATTTTTTGCTAGCAATATCATTTCCTTTCAAAATACATAAAAATATACCACGAATTCCATGTAAAAGTTTGTAATTATCTCGGAAACAAAATATTTTAATTGTTTTTCTGGGTTACCACCATCTCAATCAGAACAACAAGTGCCACTAATTTTCTAATTTAAGCATTCTCATAGCTGCAACAATAACGATGGTGCACATTTAACTTTGCACACGGGATACGTGAAAAACCGCTATACTTGTTGAGAATGAATATTTAGCAATCAGCACGTTTTCCATAATATCCCTAAAACACGTCGGATTTTATTTGAAGTGAGACAACTTCTGCTGAATCCTCATATTCATCTTCAATCCCCTATCCGCAAGGATGCCCGTGCCCAAATTTGTTTAATTACACTAATTGTTTGAGTGATACTTCGTTTAAAAACGTATGTATTGCAAAAGGTATTCTTGTTTGTTTATTTCGTTAATTCGTTACCTTCTGCTTTGTCGACGGCTAAGTTTTAAATTTAAATTTATGCGGTCACGGCGTTTGGGCTGCACATACTAACGCAGTTAGTTCTATAAAAGTTTGGGTTGAGGCCCAAAGATTCAGGCGACCAACGTATGTTTGGCAACATTGTCGTACTCTAAAACATAGTTTTCACCGATAAAACTTCATGGAATGACGTGATTTTTAAAGTAGGTCTATATTTTCTACAGATCTATCACCGAAACATGTGACATTACGCACCTTCCCTTGGTGTTTCCCTCTGCGGTCGATGCATTGGTCGCTTCCACGTTCTAAGGATTATGACATTAGCAGTACCGTTTATCGGATACCATACGTTTTAAAATTTAACCATCTCTCCAAAGTAACCCCTTTCAATGACTCAGCGTTAAATATTCGTCGGCCAAATTAAAATGCTATGGTTTCATCACACCGATTTTGTAGGAGTGGGTTCCGTACGGTAACCTTTCTGAAAAATCCGGTGTCTTAACCGTAACCTCTGTTTAACAACACTAACGCTTACAAATTTATTAGTTAGGGGATTAGAACCTGGAACTGAATTAGTAATGATTCGTTTATTTTACATTACAGAGTGTTTGGGACATCAAGCGAAAACTACCCCGACAACAACAACGACAACTACGACTCCAGGCACGAGTAGAATGGATTTTCTATATACATGGGGAGGAAGAAACGCTGCTCCTCTAGAATTTCCACATATGGTAATTTTATGTCACTTTTAAACAGAAAAAATTATTGCGTTTTTCTTCTGTAGGCGATTCTAGGTTACGGTACCGAAAATGGCACTCAGTGGTTCTGCGGTGGTAGCCTTATAAGCGAAAATTTTGTGTTGACGGCCGCACATTGTCTTGCTACAAAATAGTAAGTTCATGTAAATCACTTATAGCATAAACCCAAACTTATGAGTTACTAATTGTAATTGAATCATTATAATGCTCATGAGAGCATTATAAGATACATCGAACATATTATTCTAAGGCACACCATAGGTACATCTACATATAAAGCAATGTTAATCAGATGTAACGTATGCTGGAATCCATTCTTCAGCTCTAGCAACAGTTTCCATCTGGTTATTCTCTATTTATTGGTGACGAGTGAAGCAACTTTGTATTTTTTCTTTGTCGAATGGGAATCCTTTATAGGCATCAAGCTCAAATTCATGCATGATAGTATGGGACTTCCAATCATCTTGTGCCACAACTAGTATGCTCACTAACACCATCCCATCGTCTGCCTTCAGGTACATGAACCCACCTATTTGGCATCTCTATCATGAATGCACCGGGCAGTTTTCTTTCACATCCTCTAATTTCTCTGTATCTGTCAATTTTGTCTTACTCATCCACCAAACGCTCTTGTTCCCCTTATTAGTATGATCCTCTAACAGTCTACTATTTCCTTACATCCTACCAGGTTTCCCACTGTTATTTCCAATCCTAGTTTCCTTCGCGTTTCCTCTCTCCTCCATTCCCGTCGTTCGCATAAAAGGTTTGCATGTTCCACGATATCTCTCCCCCTTTTGCTTTCGCTCGTTCCAAATAGTCCACGTACGATAACAACCTCTATGAGAAAGAAATCCATACTCTACATCGCCGGCATGAAATTTCTTATACAGTACATATGTACATATATTGCTATGATCTGTGTAATTGATTCATATTTTGATCTTTAATCTCCCTTATTTTACAGATATCCTATAAACTATCAGATCTATTAACGGCCATTTGTATAATGCATGTTGCTGTTATTCGAAATTTTAATAACGGTTATCAAAATTAATTAAGATTATACTCCCTTTAATCTGTTATTTACTGTGTCCTTAATATGGCATTGTTATATTACTGTTGGGCAATGAACATTAAACTATCAGATCTATTAACGGCCATTTGTATTATGCATGTTGTTGTTATTCGAAATTTTAATAGCAGTTATTTCGTAAGCAGATTTACGCCGGAGAATTGAATAATTAAATCATTCAATTCTCTCAGCCCACGACATCTAGGGTTTTTATAATATAATAATAATATAAACCCAACCGGGGACAGTTAATGGCACTAAATTGGATTACTACGGTAAGGAAAATGATTCCCATAAATACACTTTAGTAATATTAAACACACACCAAATACACAACGCTACACAGAAAACGGGTGTCGTAAAACACCATAATTTCATAAAGCTGGCTATATATAAATTGACCAATAATTAAAAATTTACAGTTTTATATAACCAGGAGAGCTTTAAAAAATAACGGTTTCAAATAGGAACTATTAAATAAAAGAGATGGTTAGCAAGCAAGATTATTGTGCGATAAATAATGAAATTTGTCAGGGAAACGGTAAAATGAAATAAACTCCCTCTCAGTAGCAAGGCGATTGCTCTGCTTTTAGATCGCTGTACAAATAATACGGTGCGTTTACTAAATATAGAACCCAAGTGACCAACCTTGCATAAATACTGACGTTGCCAACGAACTAAACAACCCTAGATGCAAATTATAATAATTTCTATAAAGAGTTATATATCATTAACCCCGATGATGTTTTTTTTGGATATTATCATCTTGTAATATGATCTGTGTACATAAAGGGAGTCACGCGGGTTATTTTATTTAGTAAAAGTCCTGCATACTGGCAATAGGTAGATATAAAAATACAATTACAAATGTAAATTTACACGGCAAAATGATAATTTATTGTAACGGCCGCTTTTGTAAAATACTGGTTACATACCCTTCATATTCATATTTTCGGATACTATACTTTCCTAGACATGTCATAGTAATTGTGGAAATGCAAGTTAATTTGCAGATACATCATTGTTTGTAGTTATTTGTATCCTAATGCAAAGGCTTAATACTGCGCACTTGAGGTCCATTGTTTCACTCCACATTAGTTTGTGTTAGTATGTGTTGTATGTATATGCGTATTGGGTTTGCTACTGTTTCTGCCCGTCTTAAGAGGAGAGCATTGTTGATTTTACTCCTCGACACTATAGGGTACCGAGGGAGATACCGACCACCTCAGTGCGACCTTATGATAAAATCATAAAATAAAAATTGTAATAAATAATCAAAAAGTCGGGGCCACCACGAGTTTAAAAATTATTAACAATGTGCATCTAATATTTATCTAATAAATAATATATAAACTATGAAGCATTGTTGTCGATGCAGCACTAACAGTATACACGGAGTATATCTGCTAGAGGGCGATAACAAAAGTTATTCCCGCTATCAATTCTTTGAAAATTGTAAAGTAATTTTTTCACCATTTATAGCGAACTTTTTTGTTGTCACTCTACATATATATGTACTAGTCAATAATGTATGTTATGAAAGTAAAAACACAAAAAAGATTAATTGATTTCACTATACCAATTCCTCATTCAAATAAACTTTTTGTACAACTTTGTAGATTATTTATTTTCGTTTCATTCCTAAAAATTCTAATTTTAAATTTCCTTATTTTATACAACATCTTTCTCATTAGCCAGTTTCCTTCTGTCTATATATTTCTTATAGATTCCGAAATAAAGTAGGACTAAGCAAAATACGTATCCTTATATTGATATTAGATTGCATTAACTTTTCAATTTCAGTGGCAATGTCACGCACGTTAAGCTGGGTGTGCATCAAATAAGCTTCATCACCGACTTTATACAAACATTTAAGGTGAAAAAAATGTACCGCCACCCTGACTACTCATTCATTCAGATGTATCACGACATTGGCCTCATTGAACTGGACCGTCCCGTAGATATACAAACTGGCGTAAAACCAGCGTGCTTGCATACTTCGAAGCAACTGCCTTCGAACTCATTGATAGCAACCGGTTGGGGTGCTACGGAGCTAAGCTCTTGGAGTGATATCTTGCAGAAAGTCGATCTAAAATATGTAGCGTTCGATAACTGCACTGGTTATTACAAAAACCAACGAAAGTTACCCAATGGTCTAATAGACGATTGGCAAATTTGCGCAGATGGTGGAGGTGCTAGGGCTGACACGTGCCAGGTAAAACCAAAATTACGAAATGTTACCTCGCTGCTGCTGAATTGGATATTGTCTTGCTCATTATTTGAAAGAAAGATTAATCTTTGTAAAAAAAACTGCCACGTAGAGCAATAATTAAAAGTTTTGAACCAACCACATCTACACAAAGCTATTTGATCTTACCCTACTAATACTAAACTTAAATTACCACAAAAATTGTCACTTTATTTGTTAACTTAACAAACAGAATATACCCGGATGTTTCACTGACATCTTTGTAAACTAATAATTATTATTTAGAGTTTTTTTATTAAACATTTTAGGGTGACTCTGGGGGACCGCTTCAACTACCCTTGAACTATGACAGAGCGTCACATACAATTGTTGGAATTACATCGTTCGGTATAAAATGTGCCGTTGTTCCGGGCATATACACTAGAGTGTCACATTATGTGCCATGGATCGAAAGTATCGTTTGGCCCAGTCAATTTAAAAATAAAACCCAAAGGATGGCACGCACAAATGAAATGAAGGTAAGCACTGTGGACGAAAACCGGAACATTATGATATCAAAGTAGAAGTACAGAAATCCGAAAAGAAGTTCAAACAAATTATCTAGGAATATGGATCCGGGCAAGAAGAAGATGTTAGAACGAACATTGAGTACAAAAGTACAGATATTGGATTGACGAAAATCGCCAGTTACGGAAAATCGGCAATCAAACGACCACCCGAGCGACCGCCGGAAAGGTGGAAGAACAGTTGGACCTCAATATCTCAAGAACGAGAAAAACGGAATGAGTGAAGAAAATCATGAGAGGTTCGAAAAGAAGAAGAAGAACAATTTAAATATGCATCTGTTTTAGTTGGATTATTAAAAAAAACTTTTAGCTTATTATCATCCTCATCTTGTGTTTGTGCCATATCTTGAATACAATATATTGATCGAGGTACCTATTGTTTTTTCTCACAATTCATCATATATCCAGAAAGGGAAGATTGAAGGTATAGAAAGAGATTAAAAGTCGCTACCTGCAAGGTCTACGCGATGCTTGGTATAATCAAATTCGCCCCAGCCAAGGTTCTGTAAGAGCTGTTTTATCAGATTTTCCGGGCGTGCGCATGTGGCTTGATATCCACTAACAAACACGTTGTTCGTCTCAGAAAGCTATGCACATGATGAAAGGGATTGAAATGGATAAAACGAGGCTTTCGAAAAAGAGAAGAAGAACAATTTAAAAATTTCAGTTGTATTACAAAAAGTTCCTTATTTTAACTTATTTTCATCCAAATATGGTATTTGTGGCATATCTTAAATAAAATATATTGATTGTGATACCTATTTGTCTTTCTCACAGTCCATCATACATATATCCAGAAAGGAAAGGTTGAAGCTCTTACCTGTAAGGTTTACGCTATTATGTGCAAGGTGATTAAATTCGTCCCAGCCAAGGTTCTGCAGCAATTGTTTTATTACGTTTTTGTGGACCGACATTGTAGTAAAGCAAAATAGTATTTGTGCCCGAGTACGCTTTTTACGTATTGCACAACGCAGTTTTATAAGCATTTTGCAATAAGAATTTGTGTTAACTGTCTCACAATTAACACAATCGCAAAACATTACGGTAATTGAACATAACCGTGTTATAAACAACATTTTTGATAGCTCACATACGATCCCAGAGATATCTAACGCCCAGCCGCGGATTCATGGAACAATCCCAAAAGCGGTAACTAAGTTACCAGTCAGCTGAGATCCGTGTTAGCGTGTAATCTTATCGGCGACGTTCGATAAGATCACACAAGATAAATATAGTACTCTGAATTTTCGTACACGATTACTTCTTGCACTTCTTATATTTTGTACGGCTGAAATCCTCTATATTTGTTTCCGTGCTTCTGAAAAAAATCATTTCATTATTCCTATTCCACAGGATGTTATAGATTCTTGCCGAGAATATGCTACCCCGAACCATTGCAGTGAGAAAAAGGAATTTGGTAAGTCAACAAAAATGAAAGTGTTGATCGTTTTTGGTTTAATTCAAACAATTCTTGTATGAAATAAACCCTTTAATGTATTATTGGTTACAGATCTATCATTCATGTGCATTACTGTAATGCAATAGTAGTAAGGATGTAATAACCGCAGACCGTATGCTGTCTATCTAGAATTTCGATAAATGCAAAATCCCCTACTAAATGATTCACGAGGACTTAAAGTTTACCGCCATTCGCAAACATAACCGTATAAAAGTCGTTGTTTTGGCAAATGCACGCTGCATAATTCACCTGCCTTTCTTAGCCGTAACATTAGCATCAGTCGTAATGGGTATATGGAAAATAACATTCATCCGTATCTATAACTGATAACTTGTAGGGAGTTATCAGTTATAGATACGCTCAATCCCAGTCAGCAGGTGAGTCCCGCTAATTTAAAACATAAACAACACATGTCATATTTATAAATGATTACTACTACTACAATTTAATAATTAATTGATTAATTAATAAGAATAATTAATAAATATTAAAAAGCTTAACATAAGTAGTGAAAAAACTATAATAAATTCAATTCTATTAGGTGAACCATGTACAACTGATTCGGGAAGGAGGGGAACTTGCATATTAATACTAAACTGTGCGCCAGCTCTGCAATCGTTACGTACAGGAGGTTCGCCAAAACCATGTGGATTTGAAGGCAAAACTGCTAAGGTTTGTTGCGAAAATCTTGCTAGAATTCGTGAAACGATAGCCGAAAAAAGTAAGTATAACCATTTCCACTTACACATTTTAATAATTGACGTAAGTTATTCATTGCTTCATAGCCATTTTAAATTATTCATCTTTATCGTTATTATGTATTAACAATTGTTTGGTAACAATATCATTTTCTTTCAAAATACATAAAAATATGACGCGAATTCCATTTAAAAGTTTGCAATTATCTCGGAAACAAAAAATTTTAATTGTTTTTCTTAACACTTAACTTTGCACACGGGATACGTGAAAAACCGCTACTAGTTCAGAATGAATATTTAGGAATCAGCACGTTTTCCATAATATCGCTAAAACACGTCGGCTTTTATTTAGAGTGAGACAACTTCGTGTGAATAAATGATCCTCATACTCATCTTCAATCCCCTATCCGCAAGGATGCCCGTGCCCAAATTTTTTTAATTACACTAATTGTTTGAGTGATACTTCGTTTAAAAATGTATGTACTGCAAAAGGGTATTCTTGTTTGTTTATTTCGTTAATTCCTTATATTCTGCTTTGTCGGCTGCCAAGTTTTAAATTTAAATTTATGCGGTCACGGCGTCAGACGTTTGGGCTGCACATTCTAATGCAGTTAGTCCTATAAAAGTTTGGGATGAGGCCCAAAGATTCAGGCGACCAACGTATGTTTGGCAACATTGTCGTACTCTAAAACATAGTTTTCACCGATAAAACTTCATGGAATGACGTGATTTTTAAAGTAGGTCTATATTTCCTACAGATCTATCACCGAAACATGTGACATTACGGACCTTCCCTTGGTGTTTCCCTCTGCGGTCGATGCATTGGTCGCTTCCACGTTCCAAGAATTATGAGATTAGCAGTACCGTTTATCGGATACCATACGTTTTAAAATTTAACCATCTCGCCATAGTAACCCCTTTTAATGATTCAGCGTTCAATATTCGTCGGCCAAATTAAAATGCTATGGTTTGATCCCACCGATTTTGAGGGGTGGGTTCCGTACAGTAACCTTTCTGAAAAATCTGGTGTCTTAACCGTAACGTCTCTTTAGCAACGCTAACGCTTACAAGATTGGTACTTAGGGGATTAGAACCTGGAACTGGATTAGTAACGATTCGTTTATTTTACATTACAGAGTGTTTAGAATATCAAACAAAAACTACCCCGACAACAACAACAACCACAACGACTCCAAGAACAACCAATTCAATTAATGTTCAAGAAGCCTGGGGAGGACAGAACGCTGCTCCTCTAGAATTTCCACATATGGTAATTTTATGTCACTTTTAAACAGAAAAAATTATTGCGTTTTCCTTCTGTAGGCGATTCTAGGTTACAGTACGGAAAATGGCACTCAGTGGTTCTGCGGTGGTAGCCTTATAAGCGAAAATTTTGTGTTGACGGCCGCACATTGTCTTGCTACAAAATAGTAAGTTCATGTAAATTACTTATAGCAGAAACCCAAACTTATGAGTTACCATTAAACATCATTTCACTACGAGACAATCAATGAAAGCATTATAAGATAGAGCGAACATTTTATCCTAACGCACACCATAAGTGCATCTACATATGTATAAAGCAATGTTAATAATATGCAACGTTTGCTGGAATCCATTCTCCAGCTCTAGCAACGTTTCCATCTGGTTATTCTCTATTTATTGGTGACGAGTGAAGCAACTTTGTATTTTTTCTTTGTCGAATGGGAATCCTTTATAGGCATCATGCTCAAATTCATGAATGATAGTATGGGACTTCCAATCGTCTTGTGCCACAACTAGTATGCTCACTAACACCATCCCATCGTCCGCTTTCAGGTACATGAACCCATCCATTTGGCATCTCTATCATGAATGCACCGGGCAGTTTTCTTTCACCTCCTCTAATTTCTCTATATCTGTCAATTTTGTCTTACTCATCCACCAAACGCTCTTGTTCCCCTTATTAGTATGATCCTCTAACAGCCTACCATTTCCCTAGATCCTACCAGGTCTCCCACTGTTATTTCCAATCCTAGTTTCCTTCGCGTTTCCTCTCTCCTCTATTTCCTTCGTTTGCATAAAAGGTTTGCATGTTCCACGATATCCAAATCGCCACAGAATACGCACTTCTCGTCTTCTGACTTCTCTCTCCTCCTTGTGCTCATTCCAAATAGTCCACGGCCAATAGGAACCTCTATGAGAAAGAAGTCCATACTCTACATCGCCCGCGTGAAATTTCATATACAGTACATATGTACATATATTGCTATGGCTGATTGATTCATATTTTCATCTTTAATCTCTCTTATTTTAGAGATAGCCTATAAACTATCAGATCTATTAACGGCCATTTATCTTATGCATGTTGTTGTTATTCGAAATTTTAATAGCGGTTATTTAGTAGGCAGATTTACGCCCGAGAATTGAATAATTAAATCATTCAATTCTCTCAGCCACGACATCTGTGGTTTTTATAATATAATAATAATGTAAATCCAACCGGGGACAGGTAATGCCACTAAATTAGATTACTACAGTAAGGAAAATGATTTCCTTAAATACACTTCATTAATGTTAAACACATACACCAAATACACAACGCTACACAAAG
Organism: Osmoderma eremita; assembly: GCA_031763485.1. Lineage (NCBI taxonomy): Eukaryota > Metazoa > Arthropoda > Insecta > Coleoptera > Scarabaeidae > Osmoderma > Osmoderma eremita. The sequence continues at coordinate 28,472 of JARFOC010044911.1, read as the reverse complement.
AAACTGGTCTCGTAAACCACCATAATTTAACAAAACGGGTGATCACAGGATGACATATATACATATAGATTGGCCAATAATTAAAACTAATTTTTTTCTTTATAAGGTCAAGGAGTATGTTGTCTCCACATGGACGCATCATGTATCAAAAAACAATTAATGATGTCTCTATGAGCAAAAAATTAACAGTTTTATTTATTGGTTTCTAATATTAAATTTCCTTATTTAATACAATATCCTTTTCATTAGCCAGTTTCCTTCTGTCTATATATTTCTTATAGATTCCGAAATAAAACACGACTAACCAAAATACGTATCCTTATATTGATATTAGATAAGATTAACTTTTCTATTTCAGTGGCAATGTGACGGCTGTTAAGCTGGGTGTGCATCAAATCAGCTTCATCACCAACTTTATAAAAACATTTAAGGTGAAAAAAATGTATCGCCATCCTGACTACTCATTCATTCAGAACTATCACGACATTGGCCTCATTGAACTGGACCGTTCCGTAGATATACAAGCTGGCGTAAAACCAGCCTGCTTGCATACTTCGAAGCAACTGCCTTCGAATTCATTCATAGCAACCGGTTGGGGTGCGACGGAGACGAGCTCTTGGAGTGACATCTTGCAAAAGGTCGATCTAAATTACGCAGCGTTCGATAACTGCGCTGGCTATTACAAAGGACAAGGAAAGTTACCCAATGGTCTAATAGACGATTGGCAAATTTGCGCAGATGGTGGAGGTGCTAGGGCTGACACCTGCCAGGTAAAACCAAAATTACAAAATGTTACATCGATGCTGCTAAATTCGAGACTGTCTTGCTCATTATTTGAAAGAAAGATCATTGTAAAAGAAACTGTCATCTAGAACAATAATTAATAGTTTTGAACCAACCATATGCACACAAAACTGCCTGACCTTACCCTACTAAGACTAAACTTAAATTATTACAAAAATAGTCACTTTGTTTGTTAACTTAACAAAGAGAATATACCCTGATGTTTCACTGACATCTTTATAAACTAATTATTATTATTCAGAGGTCTTAAATATTTCAGGGTGACTCTGGGGGACCGCTTCAACTACCCTTGAACTATGAAACAAATATGTATACAATTGTCGGAATTACATCGTTCGGTATAAAATGTGCCGTTGTTCCGGCCGTTTACTCTAGAGTGTCACATTATGTGCCATGGATCGAAAGTATTGTTTGGCCCAGTTAATTTAAAAATAAAACCCAAAGGAATGGCACGCACAAATGAAACGAAGGTAAGCACTATGGACGTAAACCGGAAGCACATTATGATATCAAAGTAGAAGTACAGAAATCCGAAAAGAAAGTCAAGCAATGGATGTAGTAATATGGATCCGCGCAAAGAATATCTAAAGAACTAGAAGGAATGGGTGAAACAAATCATCAGGTCATCGAAGAGGAGAAGAAGGATAATTTTGAAAATGCGGACAATTTTAGCTGTATTACAAAAAGTTTCTTATTTTAACTTATTATCATCCTCATATTGTGTTTGTGCCGTATCTTAAATACAAAATATTGATCAAGAGATAGCTATTTGTTTTTCGCACAATCCGTCATATATCCAGAAAGAAATGATTGAAAGTGTAGAAAGAGATGAAAAATCGCTACGAGATGCTCGGGATGATCAGATTCGTCCCAGCAATGGTTCTGTAAGAGTTGTTTTATCAAATTTGCCAAGCATGGGCAGGAATTGTCGAACAAATAGCTGGATTATGTAGTCGTAGAATTAATTGATAACGCCGGTTCTACTCATTTGGTAAAATACGTAAAACGCAGGGGAAAATTAAAACGAAATCTAACTAGCCATGAAAAGAACGCGTTACTAACAAAATGGTTCAACTTTTCAACAAGGATCTGTCAAGTTGTATTTAAATAATTATAGTTGTTGTAGTATTATGTCTCAATTAAAACACACATGCAATTGTTTTTCATCTACTGATTTGATTTGATTTGGACCCCAATGCAGGGGAAGGTCTTTCACATCCCTTAACAACCTTGTGGTCTATTGTATTACTCTGCACTAAACCTTGTCAGGAGGGTAGATCTGTTCGAATAATCAGAAAGTAACCATACTTCCTGATTATCCGAACAGATCTACCCTCCTGAAAAGGTTTAGTAGTGCGTGCGCCAAACCCTTTTCCGGTATGCACCACTAAATATCTGAGAAACAAGATATTTTTATAAAATTGCTGAAACAGTTCAATTTTGTATCGAGGGCGATCCCTTAGGGAGCAAATGATCTTCATATCCCCCTAGCCGCAGGGATGTCAACCCAAATTTGTAGACTCAGTAAGTACAGAAATCCGAAAAAAATGATGTAGTAATATGAATCCGCGCAAGAAGAAGATGCTGGAACGGATATTTGCCCAGGGTTACAGATATTAGATTGGTGAAAATCGCCAGATCGGTACTCGAACGACCAGCATGGCGACCTCCAAAAAGGTAGAAGGACAATTGGACCTATCAAGTTATCAGTCTTTCGAAAAGACGAGGAAGAACAATTTAAAAGTGCGTCCTATTTTAGTCATATTACTTAAGTTATTATTATCCTCATATTATTTTTGTGCCATATCTTAAATAAAATATATTGATTGAAGTATTTATTTGTCATACATACATCCATAAGGTGAAATTGAAGGAGTTACCTGCAAAGTTTAGGCTATGTGCGACGTGATTAAAATCGTCCCTGCCAAGGTTCTCTAGGAGTTGTTTTGTTACGTTAGTGTGGGCGGGCATCGTGGTAAAGGAAAACAGTACTTGTACTGCCTAAGTAGGGTTCTTCCGTATTACGCAACGTATTTTTCTAAGCGTTTTGCAATCAGAATTTGCCTTAATTGTCTCCCCTTGCGGCATTGCCCATTAGTAAAACACCTTGTTTGTGGAGAAAGAACTATGCACATGTTTCTTTGAGGGGTCACTGAAAGTTTGTCTTTGGCGGCTGACGAAGAAGTGTGCCTCCACTCCATGGATTATTGTTTCGGCTTAACGGTTTTATGGGAAGCCATTCTCAAAGCATAAGATCTTTGGGTATCCAGCGAACATATCGTTTTCGAGTGTCCAGAAAGGCTATTGAGAGCTGTTGAGATGGTAAATCTTCTGTAATCGATAAACTTTGCTTCAGCATTGACCATGTTGTTAATAAACTAAGCAGTATATTTTATACTATTATGGCGATTAGGCAAGTTTATATATTGCCCAATTGTTGGATATATATTATGGAGTTAATAATTCTAAATTTATGGTCATTATGATATTAACAATAACTTTCCTGGGAAAACACATAATGAGTAATATTGAGTTCGCGCACAATTAAGAAGTTTCGACCTTGAAGGTTTAGGAAAACCAGTTGCTTTTCACAGATTCACTTAAGCATGATTGCTGTTATATCTAACAACATCGGTAGTGTGAACAAATTCGTAGAGTAGCTTCAACAACGTGAAGGTGATGTTTGTGACGCGCTTGCTCCCGTTAATAATCATACAAATAATCATCATAGATGTAGGTTCTCAAACAATTGGTAAGTACCTATGACAAAAATTTCACTGTATTTTACTTTTTATTATTTTAATATTATCATTCAACTACATACGTATAATTTATAGTGATGAGCAAATGTATGAAACCACGTAAATACCCGTGAACTTAATAAATATATTGAAATAAAATTTTATTAATTGAAAGTGGCGGTAAGGGAACAACATTGGAAGTGAACGCGAATTATGCAGGATATTCCAAGAAATTGTAACGTATTGAAGCTATATTTTTTAAATGACACGTTCTATATATTTTTACTTTTTGGGATTATCCTCATCATAGGATTTCAACACAATATAACAGAGGTGGGGTCTAACACATGTTTAGTATGCTACTACTTCTTTGAATACCCTCTATGTTACAAATTGACTTCCGCTGATCGAATCTTGTCCTAGGCCTAAGTTTCACGTGTAAAATTTTATTTCAAAAACTTTATTAAATTTGGAAATTACCACAATATAAAATTATATTATAATAATATATACAATGTGCTTTAATATCTTAATTACCCGAATGTATGTAGAGCTAAATCCATAAGTCATGTCTCTCCAATAGATCGCAATGAGCAAGTCGTATATCTACTTTAAAACACCAAAAGCAACTTGTACGTTCTTGTCGCACAGCTCATATGTAACAAAACATGTAACAAAAAACTTTAACAATAGTGCTGGGATCCCTCCACTGGTCGAACGATTAATTAAACTGCTCAAATATGATTTAGTTTCGCCGAAGTGGGTAGAGGAAACATACAGCCTACCGCTACCACAGGCAAGGTAACATGTAGTTACTTGTCTGTGCCGCTACTCATAAAGGCAAGTGAGTAACGGCAGGCCAATTCCAGGAAATATTTTGATATAAAGGATAAGCGTATGTTACGCAAATTCCTTTGGCCTTCCCTTGTGGCATATTACCTATCGTGCTTCTAAAATAAGACGAACGCATGGTTCCAATCATTTTTGAAAACTTTATTGTGTAACAAATAAATATAACAAATGTGGAAGTCCTGAATTTTCAAATTAATTTCGGGATTCTGGACGTTTTTGAAGACATAAACTAAAAAATCAATTAGAATTTGAAAGCCTACTATATGTCTATGAGAAAATACGTTCACTAAAAAATTACACCAATGATGTAACTACTTTTAAAAATGTAAATACAAATACCTGTGGCACCTATATTTGTTTTGTTGTATCAATGATGATTTGTCTTTATTCGACTTAATAATGGGAATCCACGTATTCCCGAAACACGTGTCGTCCCGAGTTAATCAATACTTTGTGCGGGAGCAGTAATCCGAATAGTGTGTTTATAAATATTTACACTAATACATAATATTTAATGAGAAATACTAGATAGTAAATAATAAATATCTTGTCTTTTAATTTTTACTTTAATACATAAACTTAATACAGTGTATTAGGAACATTTCTTGTCCTTGGATTCTAATCATCGTGTAAAAAATCTATTAACTGTAAGGCTGTATATGTACTTACTTTTATATTAGCGCTTTTCCAGGCGAAAGTGAAGATTGTACAACGAATTTTGGAGAAACTGGTACATGCGTGCCCATAGAAAAGTGTCCACAAGCCGTGGAGAAAATAAAATTCGGAGTTACACCCAAGCTGTGTGGTTTCCAAGGAACCAACCCTATAGTATGTTGTAATATTGCATATATTCGACTGGGAAAAACTACTGCCGATGAAAGTTAGTGCAAATACCGTGTTGAAGATAAATAGAAGCAATTTAATTCTTAAAGTTTCATTTTACAGAATGTTCTGAATATGTTCTGAACATCACACGAAAAAGACTAGAATACGTCCCAACACTTATTATAGGTGGAGGCGGTGAAGATGCACATCCTTTAGAATTTCCACATATGGTAAAACGAAAAACGATATATAATTTGACAAGTGCTCTCTGTGATTATTATAGGCCACTCTGGGTTATGGAAGTGTTGATGATATCCAATGGAATTGCGGCGGCAGTCTCATTAGCGAAACTTTCGTTCTAACAGCTGCTCATTGCAAGGGCACAAAGTAGTATGTATGATAATTTAACAGCTACACTCATCTAACAGCCAAATAGATTTAATATTTACAACCTATTCAACACCAGAGAAGTATAGAAAATGACACGATCTGCACGCAGTTTACCATTTTAAACGATTTACGAGTATCTTTTGAGACCACAATATACCTATCTTCAATATTTTTAATAAAAATTTTAGAATAACATTCAAATATTTGAATTTCCAAATATGTAAATTATTTTAATCCAAAATATCGTTAGTCATCGCACAAACCATTAAAACTGCAATTTATGTATATTCATTTCCTTTTTCAGTGGAAACGTAACTTATGTAAAATTGGGAGTGCACCAAATTAGTAAAATTACCTCTTTTATACAAACATTTAACGTGAAAAATGTCCACATACATCCGAACTATACATCCTCGCAAAACTACCACGACATAGCCCTCATTGAACTAGATCGTCCAGCAAACATACAGACAGGAATTAAACCTGCTTGCCTATACACTTTGAAAGAACTACCAAGTTACCCGTTAATCGCAACAGGATGGGGTTCCAAGGTACTTTATGAGGGCAATACCGATACGTTACAGAAGATGATTTTGAGCTACGTGCCTTACAATAGTTGCCTGAAGTACTATGGGCCACAAAGAAGGTTGAATAATGGCTTAGATGAACAAGGGCACATATGTGCTGATGGGGGTGGTAAGCGTATTGACACTTGCGATGTAAGTTGCATATTAAAATTATTTTTTTAAATTCTTTCAATTCGTCAAAACCCTCCCTCAAAACACCAAGTGAGTCTCTTAGACTCCTTAATGCCCAAAATGAAATAAACATGTATGAAAACGACTATGACGAAGCTTTGGTATTAATTACAAGTAAATTCACATATTTCAGGGAGATTCTGGCGGACCTCTGCAGTTTCCATTGATCAGTCGTAGCCTTTACACAATTGTAGGAATTACATCGTTTGGATTTAAGTGCGCTATTGTACCAGCTGTTTACATTCGAGTTTCGTCCTACATTCACTGGATTGAAAGTATAGTTTGGCCTCAATAATGTTAGCTATAACGGTTTGAAAGTTTGTACACCACAAATAATAAATTACTGCAGTTTTTAATTACATTTTCTTTGCTATAAAGTTATTTCCTCATTCCAAACCAAACATGTTGAGGTGGTAGCAGCATATTTGCTGAGTAGCATGACTTTTTGGGGATTCATCCCATTATTATTCATCAAGTGAAGAAATACGACATCTCAGGAACTATAAGATGGGTTTCTATAATTTTGGCCTTTTAGCCCATAACTTTAGGGCCCGAAATGGCAAAATCACATAATAAGAAAATAGGTTTTCTTTCAGATCGTTACATCACTTGAGAACGATTAGAGAATTAAACAATTAATTTCAGTTTTGTATATATAATTTTAGAACTAAATTAAGACGTAATACGTTTTTCTTTTGCATAACAAGAGAACGGAGAAAGCTGCAAAGCTTTAGCGTTTTAATCGTTTTCACCAATATAACGACGTAAGATTAACAGCTAATGACATTACATTTAGTCAAAGGAGAACGCGATATTATTTCTGCATTCTTCTTTGCTCTTTCGTTTTTGGTTTCGTTGTCGTTATTTATATGAATTTATTTTATGTGTAATATTAAATCTCATACGTTGGCCGTCATTGTTACCTGTTTTTAATGTGCAAGAAAGTAATTGTAAACTCCAAAACTTCAAGGTTTACAATTGATTTATGTAATCCTTACATTCTTCTCCGCCTACGCTTTATTGCAGTATCTTCCCATAAAAGCTATTGTCACTTGAAAAATCGAAATTTGCAAATCTATAACTATCTGTTCTCCCCTTTTTGCCTGCCAACAAGCGCTTGTAGAGAAACAAACGCTTAATGTATTATAAGTAATAACTTAGAGCTTGGACAATGTGTAAAATGCATATCATATAAGTATATTTGATGACTTAAAACGCATATGCAACATTTAATATATGTGAGATTATTACAGAATTATATTAAACTTACGGTTCACTTTTTTAAAGGAAGTGTTTCTGTTATCGACTATAACCATCCTCTTTTACTTTATACGTATTTGCACATCAATCCTTAACTGTAAGGGTACTGTTTCCACATACTACTGGTATTATTATAAATAGATTTTGCAACGTTAGGCACGAGCTCCATAAGAGCAATACTTCCATTAAAAGGTGAACTAGAGACTACAGCCGAGACTTAGATCATCCGTAACAGGTGTATATTGCTTTTAATATCTAAATATCCCAAATATGGATGACGCTGGTAATTAGTAATTGCAGTATTTTTTTAGTTTCTATAACACTAGGTACTTGTTAACATCTCCGTACTATTTACGATGGCACAAGCAATTTGTTGAAGATGTTAAATTTCCCACAATTATTTAAGGACCGCATTACAGTGAAATTATTCGTAATCTTCTAAATGCCCAGTAACACAATTTTATATTTGAAGAGAGTGGGAAAAAGAGATGGATTGTCGATGCCCATGGAGCTTATTTTCTTTTCCCACACCTAAGGTCAAAACAATTCACTTAATTTTGTACACTAAATTCAAATTTCCAATTTCATATCAGCACATATCAATAAAGATAATCGATATTAGTCAAGAAAGAACGCAGATGCGCGAGCACAAATATAAAATAGCTACCGTGCATCTGAGGAACTGTTAAAATAAGAAATGTGAATAAATAATGTTGATTAGTTTTAATTACTGAACTGACTGCTGTTATCAGAACATACCCATTTTGGAATTGAAGATAACGAAATGTGTTTCACTTACAAATGTACATATTTCTTGATAAATTAAGTATAATATAATAAAACTATTCACACCTATCCATATGATAATTTATAAAATTTAATATCGAATCAGAATAAAATAAACTAACCATTTTCATACATTGGGGGTCGTCCTAATCCAACAGGCTGTAAAACATCACACACAAACCGACACCTAACACTAATTCGATTTTTAATTGGCGAACACAAATCCCGGTTAATTAAAACAATTCTATATAGAAACAATAAGTTTAGAAAATCGTCCAAATAATACCGAAGCACGAACTAAACTGTTTTAAAAGAAACATCTGGCCGTGCTTGCCTGTACGTCCGATCGAAGCAAAAAATGTTTAAGTGTATTTTTTGTTTTTTTAAATTCAATATGTCTAATACGTAGTATCGGGAGATCCACACCGCACAAAATTAATTTAATAAAATTCGGTACATATGTTTCAAGAGCACATTCTCAACCAATTCCCGAATGGAATTGGTTGAGAATGAGAGCCGACGTGCTCTTGAAACATATGTACGGAATTTTATTAAATTAATTTTGTGCGGTGTGGATCTCCCGATACTACGTATTAGTGATATCAGCCCACAGTCCTTGCAATTCTTTCACAAATTCAATATGTATTGAGTGTACATATTTAAAATAAAACATCATGTGCTACACACAGAGCGGTTGTAAGAATGATTATATTGAACATACATCGATCTCAAAAATCTATTTTTTTTCCCCCGAAGCAGACGTTTAGATATACAGGATGAAGTTGATATTGAAGGCGAAAATTTATCGAGTAATAACTAAAATTATAGAAAGCAGTAGCGGCGCGTGAATTTTTAGAGGTAATTGCTGCACAAAATTAATGAGAAATTGTTGTCTCTGTTTTATTAATGGTGGAAAATAAATTCCATGCGACTGCATTTGTAACTCACAATCTAGTATAATAAAACGTGTGTTGATCTTTATATTGTATTACTATTAATGTTGTGTAAGTACATATAAACGGAGAGATCAAAAATTCCCTACGTAATCCGCCAATTGAGTTTCAGTGATTTGCGATATAGAGCGCGTATGCGATTAATTTAGCTATAGGAAATTACGATTCTAAGAAGACAGGACTAATAATAAGCCTCCAGGTCACAGGTCACTGGGATCCCATTCATTCCCATTAAAATCGAGAGTAGGAGCTTTAACACTGTAATAATAATAATAAAATGAAATCAAGATTACTTTCTGAAAATAAACAAACATTTTCACAAAAATCAATATTTATATAAATTACATTAGGGAATAAGTACACATTTGAAATACAATTAGCATTGTCCAGAGTTCCTATTGAATGTATTTATATTATTTACAGATATATCATGCTTATTTATGCATTACTGTACTGTAATAGCAGTAAGGAAGTAAGAAACTGCACAAGGTATAGACTGTTTATTTAGATTTTCGATTCTAAGTATTTCGGGTACCTCAAGGTTATCGCCATTCGCAAACAGAACCGTATTTGCTCTTTTAAAAATATTACCTTTGCCATCTCTTTACATTCTCGAAGTATGTTCTTATATACACTCTAACAGACACAGCGTTCACGTTAATTCGGCAATACATGCACATGACATCAGAATAAAGTATCAATTACATACACCGGTTGACACTCTACATCTCAGTACTCTGGGCCACATTACCATGGGAATGAGAATTTATAATAAAATTGTACCATCAATAGATTTACTAGACAATATTCAAATGTTCCCCAGAAACCTCAAGAAGTATTTGTACAAGAACAGTTTTTATTCTTTATCTGAAGTTTAAATATTGAAAATTCTCCGTGATCTTAATTTTATTATACAATTTACTCATTAATATTAGTTTTGTTCTTTCTATATTAATATTTTTAGTTTTAAGTCTATTTAGTTTATTTAAGTTTATTCAGTATAGTTTAATATATATTGTTAACAATGTCATTATATTTCACTTGTTATTTTTCTGTGAATAGTAAGTATCTTGACACCATTTTTGCGGAAGTTGTTTTTAATGTAATTCATGTAATTCTGTAGGTGTTGATTCTACCAGTAACATGTTACAACATAGCTTGAATTTTCTTATAGATCCTTTAACTGGTTTAATTAACAAATCTTTTGTACATGGTATTTTTCCAGATATCTTAAAGACTGCGAAAGTAATACCTTTATAAAAAATGGAGATTCCAAACTATTACAAAATTATAGGTCGATTTCGTTGTTGTGGTTCGTGGTATCTAAGGTGCTGGAGAGGATTATGTGCAATAAAATAATGTCCTTTTTAAATAAAAACTGTACTCTTAACACTGCTCATCCTGGATTTGTTAAACGGAAGTCATCTTCAATTTCTTGATAAATTATACAACAATTTAAATAATGGATCCAAATATATAGGCGTGTTTATGGACCATTGATTTGGTTGAACATTCGGTTTTACTTTCAAAATTAGAAGCATATGGAATCCGCCGTGGAGTTAAATCTTGGTTAGCGTCTTGTATTAGCGGTAGGTACCAAATATACAAAGTAGGAGATCTAATAGAATGATGTTAGACTGTGGGGTAGCACAGGACTCAATATTGGGTTTAATGTTTTGGGGTGCTTCGCCATATAGTAACAGAATATTTTGCAGTAACAGAATATGGCGATCAGACACATCGTCGGCATAAAAAGAACTACATCATGGAGGCCCCTCTTTAAGAACTTAAAAATTTTAACTTTCCCTTGTTTGTATATTATGTAGATCCTCTGGTTTGTTATAAAAAATCAAAATAACTTCAAAACGAACGAATATTTTCATGATTATACAAGGGGAAAAGTTGAACTCTCTATTCCCGTGCATTATCTAAATACATATGAAAGATCACCGATTCAAATGGACATCAAACATTTCAATGCACTACCGGCAAACTTGAAATCAGTTAAAGATAAGAGAGATCTACATAACAACTTTAGAGTCTATTTAAAAACAAATGCCTTTTATTCCATAGATGAATATTTAAGCCAATTATCCATAGGCTTGTATAGTCCATAGTTTACTATAAATTCTTATTTTCTATTTTTTTGCGTTTTGTGTGTCTGTGTTCGTTGTTACGTTAAAGTTATGAATGGAGCATTATTAATACTTATGGTCAGTATAATAATTGTGTTCTGTAGTGAAAATGATAAGTCTTATACATATTGTCTAAGTCCAATAGGCAATAAGTCATTATTATTATTATCAATGAGATAAATAAATAAACGTTTCTTGTCTAGTAGACATAAGATTGCATAAGACAAGTCATAAACAAAAGCAAAATTACACTTAATTCAGAAAGAGGAAAACAAAATAAAGGATAAGAAAAGTAAATACATAAAATTAATCAAACATAACACAAATAGATGATAATAATGATAACAAATAGATATCAACAAGATCTTTTAAACGGTATAATGCATAATATAGGCAAGGCAATTTTGATTCAAGGTCTTTCACAAGCGTCTTTCAGTTTAATGCAATCTCAATATTTAGGCCCAAAAATTTAATTTTTATTGATTTACCATTTAATGTCAAAGGAGAACCCTCAATTAGCTTACTCGACCTAAGAGTGAAATACATAAAAGCAGTTTTGGCTTTATTATTTGTAAACCATGCGTCAAAACTATCCGGTCTCAGCTGCATGTCATCAAACAACGCTACCTCATTGGAGCTAGCAGAAATGCAGCCACAGTCGTCTGCATATAATACAAGATTAGAGGATTTATTTAGTAAATCATTGATAAATGTAATGCATAAAAGTGGCCCGATTATAGATCCTTGGGCTACTTCGCGCTTGAAATGCAGCTGGTGACATTTCACTCTACGCTAGAGCTAATTTCTCTATCAACGAAATCGATATCAAAAATTGATCCACCGATATGAATCCTTCGTCTAGGAGGTATTAGATGTAAAGACCGTCTGTTCTCAAAAGGTTGCCTCCTTTGATCAAAAGTTGACGTGCTTTGGTGACTTAGTAAAATAAATCTTGATTCTTAAACTGTTCAGAGAAACCTATATAGTACTAATTGTAAATATTAGGCAAACGCAATTGTACGATCATTGTGTAAGCAGTATGTTGGCAAAACACAAACCTGTTAGCAAATCAAATAGTATACATTTGACATACAATTAGTTTTATCCAGATATCTTATTGAATGTATTTATATTATTTACAGATCTATCATGCTTACGCATCACTGTAACGCGATAGTAGTGAGGAAGTAAAAAACTGCAGTCACATGCGCTTTCTATCTAGAATTGCGGGTGCCTAAAGGTTATCACAATTCGCACATAGAACCGTATAAACGCTGTTATTTTGCAAATCCGTGCTGTATAACTTACCTGGTTTCTTGGCCGTAACTTCAGCATCGGTTACAATGGGTATAAGCGAAATAACATTCATCCTAATCTTACAAGTTATTAGTTGTGGATATGTTCAATCCCGGTCAACAGGTGAGTCTCCCTAACAAGATATATGAACAACACATGTCATGTATGTAAATTATTACAACTAGAACTGTTAATAATTAATGAATTAATTAATTTATTAATAATAATTAATAAAATGCTTAAAATAAGTGGTGGAAAAACTATAATAAATTCAATTTTATTAGGTGAACCATGTACAACTGATTCGGGAAAGAATGGAACTTCCATATTAGAACAAAACTGCGCTCCAGCTCCACAATTGTTACGTGCAGGAGGTCGGCCAAAGCCATGTGGATTTAAAGGCAACACCACTAAGGTTTGTTGTGACAATCTTGCTAGACTTCATGGAACGATGGCTAAAGAAAGTAAGTATAACCATTTCTACTTACACCTTTTAATAATTGACGTAATCTATTCATTGCTTCATAGCCATTTTAAAATATTCAGGTATATCGTAATTAGGTATTAACAATTGTTTGCTAAGAATATAATTTTCTTTCAAAATACATCAAAATATACTGCGAATTCCATTTAAAATGTTTGTAAATATCTCGGAAACGAAATATTTTATATCTCAATGAGAACTACAAATGCCACTAATTTTCTAACTTAACCAATCTCATAGCTGCAACAATTACGAAGTTACCAATGGTGAACTTAACTTAACTTTGCACACGGGGTACGTGAAAAACCTCTATACTTCTTGAGAATGAATATTTACGCAACAACACGTATTTCATAAAATCGCTAAAACACTTGTTTATTTCGTTAATTCGTCTTCATCTTCTCCTTTGTCGACCGCTAAGCTTTAAATTTAAATTTATGCGTTCACGGCGTCAGACGTTCGAGCTGCACATTTTAACGTAGTTAGTTCTGTAAAAGTCTGGGTTGAGGCCCAAAGATTCAGACGACCAACGTATGTTTGGCAACATTGTCGTACTGTAAAACATAGTTTTCACCGATAAAACGCAGTCCTCATGAAATGTCGTGACTTTTAAAGCAGGTTTATATTTCCCACAGATCTATCACCGAGACATAGGTATGTAAGTCATTACAGACCTTCCCTAGGCGTTTCTTTCTGCGGTCGGTGCATTGGTCGCTCCCACGGCTTAAGGCTTATCAGGTTAGGAATACACGCCTGTCGAGTACCATAAATTTCAAATTCAAACCATCTATCTGCAGTACCTTTTTTCAACCGTTCAACGTTCAATGTTCGTTAATAAAATTGAAATATTTTGGTTTCATCCGACCGATTTTATAGCAGTAGGTTCTGAACAGTAAGCTATCTGAAAATCTGGTGTCTTAACCGTAATTTCTGTTTAACAACAGTAACACTTACAAATTTAGTACTTAGGGTATTAGAAACTGGAACTGAATTAGTAATGATTCGTTCGTCTTACATTACAGAGTGTTTAGAATACCGAAGCATTCCAGTGATAGAGCCAAGTGCCATTGGAGGAATAGATGCCAGTTTTCTAGAATTTCTACATATGGTAATTTTATGTCACTTTTATACAGAAAAAATTATTTCGTTTTTCTTCTGTAGGCGATTCTAGGTTATGGTACCAAAAATCGCACTCAGTGGTTCTGCGGTGGTAGCCTTATAAGCGAAAATTTTGTGTTGACGGCCGCACATTGCCTTGCTACAAAATAGTAAGTTCAAACTTATGAGTTACTAACTGTATGTGAACCATTAAACATCATTTCACTACGACTATATAACATTGAATGAGAGCAATATAAGAGAGAGAAAGAGAGAGAGAGAGAGAGAGAGAAAGCGAACATTTTTTTCTAAGGCATACCATAGGTACGTCTAAAAATAAAGCAATGTTAAATCATATATAACGTACGCTGGAATCCATTATGGTCAATTATATATGCAAATCCCTGTAAGTTCGAGGTCTTGTATACTACAAACAACACAGTCTGAAATATTTCTTTCACAGATTTTTTATATTGACCCACTTTTATGGCAAAGTGACATTTTTTCAAAATTGTCAAAACTAAATACAGGGGGTCAAAATCCAAATACATTAATTTCTCGATTATTTTAAATGGATCACACTGTATTTTATATCAGAAAAAGAAAGAATAATTTAGTTTCTTTCATTTTTATTAAGCATTCTCTATACCCAAAGTATTTAATTCTAAGATATTTTAAAGTGTTTTAAGCGGCGAGATTTCTTGAAATTATACTCATACAAATAAACGCTTTGCAAAACTATCATCATTTCGGTACTTATTATTCGGTATGAGCATCATAATACCTACAAAATTATTTCTTTTCCTTACATTCCTAAAAATTCTAATTTTAAATTTCCTTATTTAATACAATATCTTTTTCATTAAGCAGTTTCCTTCTGTCTATATATGTCTTATGGATACCGAGATAAAGTACGACTAAGCAAAATACGTATCCTTATATTGATATCAGATTGCGTTAACTTTCAATTTCAGTGGCAATGTGACGCACGTTAAGCTGGGTGTGCATCAAATCAGCTCCATCACTGACTTTGTACGAACATTTAAGGTGAAAAAAATGTACCGCCACCCTGACTACTCATTCATTCAGAACTATCACGACATTGGCCTCATTGAACTGGACCGTTCTGTAGCACTAGACGCTGGCGCTGTGGTAAGGCCAGCGTGCTTACAGACGTCGAAGCAACTGCCTTCGAATTCATTTATAGCAACCGGTTGGGGTGCTACAGAGCTGAGATCTTGGAGTGACATCTTACAAAGGGTCGATTTAAATTACGTAGCGTTCGATAACTGCACTGGTTATTACAAAGGACAAGAGAAGTTACCCAAAGGCCTAATAGACGATTGGCAAATTTGTGCAGATGGCGGAGGTGCTAGGGCTGACACGTGCCAGGTAAAACCAAAATTACGAAATGTTACCTCGATACTGCTAGATTCGAGACTGTCTTGCCATTATTTGAAAGAAAAATTGATCATTGTAAAAGAATCTGTCATATAGGACAATGATTACAAGTTTTGAACCAACTATATCCACACAGAACTACCTGACCTTACCCTACTAATACTAAACATAAATTGTTACCAACATAGTCACTGTGTTTCTTAACTTAATAAAGAGAATATACGCAGGTGTTTCACTTAAATCTTTATAAACTAATAATTATTATTTAGAGTATTTTTATTAAACATTTCAGGGTGACTCTGGGGGACCGCTTCAACTACCCGTGAACTATGAGAGAGAGTTATATACAATTGTCGGAATTACATCGTTCGGTATAAAATGTGCACTTGTTCCGGCCATTTACACTAGGGTGTCACATTATGTGCCATGGATCGAAAGTATTGTTTGGCCCAGTTAATTTAAAAATAAAACCAAAAGAATGGCACGCACAAATGAAATGATGGTAAGCACTAAGAACGATAACCGGAAACACCTTATGATATCAAAGCAGAAGTACAGAAATCCGAAAAGAATGATGTAGTAATGTGAATCGGCGCAAGAAGAAGATGCTGAAACGAACATTTGCCCAATATTACCGATATTAGATTCGCGAAAATCGCCAGATAGGTACTCGAGCGACCACCGGCCGTCAAAAAGGTAGAAGAAAAATTAGACCTCAATATCTATCAAGTTGTCAGGCTTTCGAAAACACGAAGAAGAACGATTTAAAAGTGCGTGCTATTTTAGTCGTATTACTTAACTTATTATTATCCTCATATAGCGTTTGTGCCATACCTTAAATAAAATATATTGATTGAGGTATTTATTTGTCATACATACATCCAGAATGGGAAATTAAAGGCGTTACCTGCAAAGTTTAGGCTATGCGCGACGTGATTAACGTCGTCCCAGCCAAGGTTCTCTAGGAGTTGTTTTGTTGCGTTAGTGTGGTCGGGCATTGTGGTAAAGGAAAACAGTACTTGTACTGCCTAAGTACGCCTCTTCGGTATTACGCAACGCAGTTTTCTAAGCGTCTTGCAATTAGAATTTGCTTTAATTGTCTCCCCTTGCGGTATTGCCCACTAGTAAAACACCTTGTTTGTCGCGAAAGAAATGTGCACATGTTTCTTTGAGGAGTCACTGAAAGTTTGTGGCTGACGAAGAAGTATGCCTCCACTCCATTGATTAGTGTTTGGGCTTAAGAGTTTTATGGGAAGCCATTCTCGAAGCTTGAGATCTTTGGGTATCCAGCGAACATATCGTTTTCGACAGTCCAGAAAGGCTATCGAGAGCTGTGAGATGTTAAATCTTCTGCAATCAAGAAAGTTTTCTTCAGCATTGACCATGTTGTTAATTAACTAAACAGTATATTTTATATAAGATTAGGCAAAGTTTACATATTGCCCAATTGTGTGACTTCACCGTGTCGTTTTCGTACAAGAATGCTTGGTATGAACTACATCTAAATTAAAACCACAGGAAACGTGTAGATTAGTTCTTAAGAACAATCGCATACTAACGGTTCCTTGTATTTATATATACAAATACGGGATCTTTGCGCGGGAGTACAAGCACATGGTTAGAATGGTTAGAAATCCTTCTTAGTACTCTCGATTCGTATTCTTCCATATGTAGTAGTCGGCTTGTTAAATTTATATAGTATATACGTGATTAACTGTAATTGTATCAGAAACGGCATCCACTCCGATCTTCATCGTGCACCACCGCTGGCTCATAGTTATTTGTCCTTATCTATATACACAGTTTTCAGTGCTGAAAAATCACCTACATTCCATTAGAACAAAACTCTAAACAACATGTTTTTGATGCATTTCAGGTCAATTTGTTAGTCTTAAACCAATGACTAAGTTTACAAAAGTATTTATTGCATTCGCTTAGTACAGATGAACACAATCATTACCCCGAATTAAAGTATCGATATCATTAGCATGGTTTACTAGCAAACGTTCGGACGGAGCGACAATATCAGAAGTATCACTAATAAGTATATTGAAAAGTAAACACGCCAGTATGCTTCCTTGGTGTACGCTTAGATGTATATCTTGTGGCGTTTGCAATACCTTGTTATTATCATTCGTTAAAGAAACCGTCGTCTCCTTAGGTAAGATTCAATTAAATCATAAGGAACACCTCTAATTCCATAGCAATTTAATTTGGAGGGTAAAATACTATGGTCCACGCAGTCAATAAAAGATTGAAAACATAAACGCGTATGCTCTCACTACAATAGTCGCGCATGACGTAAACTATTTTCATGAAAGTGTGGTAAATATAGACCCATGGGAATACAGAATATTTTTGTAGCTTGTTCAGATATACAGGTATAGAAATGTTTCACATTGGATGCAGATTTCAATAATAATACATTTCTAGAACGACACCAAATCATACAGATCGCCTGAAACGAGATACTGCCAGTTGTTGTCAGTAGTGCACTCTCGCTGGGTAAACATCATTAACTCCTTAGTAGGAACACGCTGAATATATGGTTTTACGAAGTGCACGCATGCTCTGCGGTATACTGCACTCTACAGCTAAAGATTTAAAGACAATATTACCAAGTATTTTAACAAATAATATCTTATTGTTGGTAGTAGAATAAATGCCAATTTTAGATGACTAAAATATTCGGGTGTGTACCATAACTTATTAATATATGTTCATAGCGCGCAGTATTGAGATAGTAGGCTGCATGTATGTAAATAAATACGACGTTGAAACAATAAACGAACCTCAAAGAATAATGAAATCTAAGTAATTCCATTCCAACTCGTTCAGGTATTTATATAGAGAACACGGTTAACTATTTTCAACAGAACTACAGACATTAATCTCACGACGTTTTGTTTCTCCATTAATTGCTTTTACTTTGGATCATTTACTCTGTTCAACACGTGTTTGACAGATTGAAACACAAGCTGTTGGCTAAAATTTATGAATAATCTTATAAACTATCGTTGCTGTGTAAGCTGATCTATTTGGGAACGTAAATATAAAAGGGGCGATTGCTTCTTGAGCGCTACTTTCTAGTATAGTACCATTTAATTATATGTGGGTTTTCTTCGCTGGTATACGTTGAAATTTTATAACGTAAGGTAAGAAATTCAAAAATACGCAAGCGAGAAGTAGTAATATAAAGGAAAATATTCAATTACACTGATCTACGATCAGCGCTGCCGACTTGTTTGCGTACGCATCCAGCGAGTCTCCCACTGCGTACAACATATACCAACTACCACCAATGTTTCAAAAGGTTGGTCAAGGTCATAGGTTTTGTTGCTTGCAGAATATAAAAATAAATCATATTAGGAAAAATCGTAATAATGTGATATTATTTTTACATATTGTAGCTTAGACAAACTATTACTTTTATATTCCATAATTTTGGCATTGATAAAATCATGTGGTCTTCATGTTTTTAAAGTTATGACAGGTGTTAATGCTATTGCACTCAACGTAAGTTTCAGTTTGAACAATTTGGATTGTATCTATAGAAAAGGCTTGGATGAGTTTGATACTTGGAACTATCAAAATTGCAATAGAAAAATTCACAAGTATTGGTTGTTTTGTTTAAAGCAGCAGTGGCATCAGCCCATATAATCGGTGGAAATGGGGAACCGGTAATTATTTAATTGTCTAGAAGGTAATCAGAAAATTCTTCTAGATTATCAGATGCTGGTTTTATTTCGTAATGTTGAAAAAATAAAAATCCTCAACATATTCTGAATCTAGAAATAAAAGGCCATAACACTAACGAACCCATTTCCCAATCTCTGAATTTTTGTCTTGGTATTCCCGAATTAAACCAGCCAGTAAGTTTATAATTTTTCGAAATTGTTATCACTCTATTATGAATAGATACTTCAAAATCGACAAAGTTGATATTCAAATTGCTACAATATTTCTTGATTTTTAAGAAGTACAACTCATATGATTTTTCCCTTTTGTCTCTTAATAGGTGTAACAGGGTTGGTACTAATCACTAGGGTGATAGGTATCTTGGGTTGTATTAGAGATTATGATGTAGAATCAACGGCCGAGAAATCAGAATTATCAGAATTACGGAGAATAGTAGTTCAATTACAGGTACATAATTCAAACAATGCTACTGCGAGTACTGTCATCCAATCCTCGGATTTTCGGTTTTTTAACTAGTACGACGATAATGGCCTGTGTATTGGCAACACAATTTAGGTAATTTGCATATGTCAATAACACCCGATCCTCATAAAAGAAATATAAACATAGCTCCCGCATTCCCAGTTCTTGTAACAAATATTATCAGATAATACTTTAAATTAGTAAAACCGAAAATCGTCATATCCGTTAATAAGTTACACAAACACCTTGAGCAATAGCACGGAGGAGAAAAACATTACGATCGGTGCAAATAGGTAGATATTATGTCAACATTACGACAATCAAGAGAAAAATTATTTCAAAAGGTTGGCATTAGTTTGAACATGAGTTTGAAAATAAGCAGCTTTTAGGAAAAAAATCGTAAAATTGAAAAAAATTTTCCTCTTTTGACACTTGTCCGACAACACACTGTATATTATATTTACATATTTTTGCTTGACCTTTGTACACCGGTGTTCTTAATACTATCACTCTTATTTCTACTACTAAAAATTTATTCTTAACTGCATATCAATGAGCATTGAAACCACTAACATTATTAGACTGCAGTAGTTCTTATCAGTTCTTTGCACCGCACAAATTATCTGTGTGCCGTCCGATATCGCTAAAAAATCCCCAGTGATTCACAGATCACATGAATCAAAAATATACCACTAATCACCGACGTAACATTATAAAACCCGTTACTTGCGGACCAACACTTCTGTAACTATATGCTTCTACTAGTCATAACACCTATGCATTGTTCACCATGCATTCAACGAATACAGTTTGCATCGTAATTGTTCAAATCTTTATTTACGGATTAGTTCAACCACAATCAACAGGTGAGTCTCGTCAAACTAGAAGCAACACACATAGTATTTATGATTATTGTGCTATGTATGTGTACAACCTATCAAAAATAAAAAAATTAAAAATCTTAATATAATTATTAGGTGAAGTTTGCACAACTAATTCCGGAAAAAGAGGCACATGTATATCGGTTGAAAATTGCCCAGAGGCTGTTAAACTATTACGGGCCGGAGGCAAGCCGAAAACGTGCGGATTTGTGGGAAAAACTCCTAAAGTTTGCTGCGAAAACCTAGCTAGGCTTAGTAAAACAGTTGCTGAAACAAGTAAGTACATTCTCACAGCATTAATAGTCAAAAATTGTTACTTAAATAGGTCATGTTAATTTAAAAACATTTTGTTCTGTGAAGAAATAATATTTATGTTCAAAGCAAATATATTACTGTATGTTAATAGAAAATATATTTAAACATATCATAGAGTAAACAACTCTATGTGTGCAGAACGCAGGAATATAAAAATTGGCGCTAGAAAAACTACATAAAGTTAAAATTTTGACAACAAAAATGGTAAAATAGTGTACTGCATTAACAATATAAATATACAGTGATATTGATTATTCAAAAACAAGAAAATTATACAGCGTTGATTAAAAGTAATTGACATCACTAAATGTGATAAAGAAACTTGATAACTAAGTAATATAAAGGCGTATCAGTGTTTGTTTTTTGAGTATTATTGCTGGATGTTTGAATTATTACATTTATGCCAGTGCAGTAAATATGAATGTATATTACTCACGGTATTACCGTCACTACAAAAGTTGACAGTATTCCCAACAGTGTTGATATAATACATTTCCAAAAGTAACCTTTCCTTCATATTAGACTCAATTACCAATACAGCAGAATCAAGAGAATGTTTTTAGATGTCTTCGTGTTGAGTTAACGCGGTCTTCTGTGGGTTGTCCGTCAACTTGCAGCCGTTGCGATGTTGTCCTAAACGATTTCTGAGATACTGCTTTGTCTGTCTAATATAGACCAAATTACAGTCATCGTAAGGGATGGAATAAACCAGAGATGACCAAAATTAAATGGGCACTTTATCTTTACACTTGGAGAAGAGATTGCGAATGGGGTTATACGTGTGGAAACGCGTGGAAAATCAAATTTGTTGAAAATAGACTCGAAAGTCGGATTAAAATGTGGGGTAAATGGAAATTTGATATATTTATTGGCACGAGAGTCTAGAGCATCGCCATCAAGAGAACAACCCTGCGAATTCTCACGTGCTATTCTTCGCAGCTGTTAATGAGTTGATCTTCGTACCGATTGGTTGGTTTGAAAGGAAATTAATGTGTCTACCAGAAAAGGTAGGCTTCGTGTACCAATCGAGAATAATAGATGGTCAGGCTCTGATGACTCTAGTGTCCATAAAAAGAGCGCAACAAAAATTTTCTTTATTGTAAACGGAAGGTGAAGTTTGAAACTGTTGAAAGTTTCCAAAGTAATGGATGCCCCATAGAGGTAATAACATCATCTACATATTTTAAGAGGAACGGAAGTTGAAAGGGTTGTTGGAGAATACAATGGTCCAGTAAATGGTCCAACACCATCCAGGCTAATATCGGGCTCAAAGGGTTGCCCATTGGAGTTCCAAACATTTGTTTGTAAAATTTATCATTAAAAACGAAAGTTGAACGAGACGATATCAAAGAATCGATATCTCGGACTACTAGTATACAGTTCTATCAGATGCCAATTGGCACGCACAAGGTAAAATGGAATATTGGTAAACAATGACACAACATCAAGCAAGACAAGGACGAAACCATCAGAAAGGTGGGCGAAAACAAAGGAATCAGAAACATTGTACGTGCTCAAGATGTTGAATGCATTCGTTAAAATCTTTGAGAAAAAAAAGACAAATTGTATGTGGGGGAACCCATAGAGGAGACAATAAGGAGAAACGGACAACCACTTTTATGAATTTTTCGTAAACCATAATACCTCGGACAAAGGCTATTGTGACAAATTAAGTTTTTATCGATGTGGTTAATAAGTGAACAATCTCTTAATTTTTTAAGTATGTTATTGGTTCTTGTTTGAATTGCTATATTTGGATCTGACTGTAATGGAATGTTGTT